>JALJVW010002006.1:0-26375 GCA_024865655.1 Emberiza elegans
TGATGTACTGATTAGTAGTGCTGTATTAACATTTTAATAATAACTGTAGTCTTGTAATTAAAAGAGAACTTTTGGTAGTTAAAATAAGAACTATGTTAGTGGGATTTTTTTTAAGAAAGAATGAGGCACTCTCACCAGATAGGAAACCACAGGACACCTAAATCTTTCAGGAGAAAGAGAATTTATTGCTCCTTTATTTAGGGGGTTGTTTTAAACTTCTTCCTGTCTCGAAGGTGCTGTTAGGATTAGAAGGAAGAAGTTGATGATGACAGAACTTGTGGTTTGAAATGGAATTTGCGCATCGCGAATGGTGATGAATATGCAACAGGCTGGTTGTTTTTAAGCGGGTTAACTTTGTTACGGGTGTCCTTTTTCGGTCATGATGCCTGCAGAAAAGGTAAAATTCGATCGTCCGTAACTCTTTGTCTTTATTGTCTCATATTGTCCTAATTCAATTTGTCCAAAATTGTTATTTACCTAATTGTATTACTATTTTTTATGATGACCTTTGAAAGAAGATCTGCAGGACTTTTGTTCGTCTGTTGGATCAGATGTACCGGCGTCCATGGGCGATTTCCAGTGCCCATTGAAGATGGGAACATCTGCAGAGCAGGATGGACCAGCTGGAGCTCCAGGCACAGCTCTGGCTGCTCAGGCTGAGCCTCTGGGAAGCTCCAGCAGCTCCTGCCATCCCCCTGTTGACAGCTCCTCCCTGCAGCCCTCAGGCCCTGCCCATCCCCTTTTCTGCCTCCCAACTCACCCCTTCGCTTCGCTTTCCCTTAATAAACAGTTTGGGTTTTCACTTTACCCGCGTCTCCGTGGAGCTGAAGCGACGCAAACCCTGAGCCCGGGGGACGCGCAGGGGCCCTGCTGCCGTTCTCCTCCCCGCTGTGTTCCGTGCACGGACAGAGAGGAACAAGGGCAGCTCCGGCTGCAGAGCGCCCTGTCCCGCTGCTCAGGGGCCATTTCAGCCAATCAGAGCGTTTGTCGCTGATGACTCAGCAGTTGCCAGGAGCGGAATTTGGGGGGGGGCGGTGACCCCGGGGATGGGGATGGGGCGTGGGGGGCAGCCAGGGGCCGCTCTGGTGGCACTGGGGGTGCTGGGAGCCCCCGGCCGCGGGGGGCGGGGGGGCGGGGAGAAGGGGGGGGCCCCAAATTAAACCAAAGGGGTCGGGACCCCAAAGGGAGCAGGAGGGGCCTGGAACCCCGAAACCAAGCACGGGGGAGGGATTGGGGACTGGGGAACGATGGGGAAGGGCGGGAGAGTGGGGGGAAGGAGGGGATGGGACCCCCAAACAGAATCAAGCCAACTTGATGTGGCCGCCTTCAGATATGGAAGGCAGCCAAAGGCAGCCAATGGTAGCCAAAAGCTTTTTCCCAGTCCGTGTGATCCCAGTCTGTGCAATCCCAGTCTGTGCAATCCCAGTCCATAGGATCCCAGTCCAGGTGATCCCAGTCCATATAATCTCAGTCCAGTTTATCCGAGTCTGTGTGGTCCCCGTCCATAGGATCCCAGTCCATATTTGATCTCAGTCCACATTTGATCCCAGTCTGTGTGGTCATGCACACACTCCCAGCGTCTGGAATTCCAGTTCCCAGCCAGGAAAAAATGTTCCTGCCCTTGAACTTCCTCCCTATGCTCTCAACAAATTATAATAAAATTATAAATCAATCAATTATAATTTAAATGAAATAAATTCAAATAAAAACTAAATATAATCATTTCAACTCTTCCTTACAATACTCCAATAATGATTCAACCCAAAACAACAACTATTACTATAACATTACCAATACATATAAATCAACAAATGATGTACCAAGAAATATTTTTGAAAGTTTTAACTCAATAACTAATATACTTTAGATAAAAAAAATCTAACAAAACTAACATACAATCTAACACATCTTAGAAAAATAATTCATATTATAAACATACTAAACACAAAACCAAACACCACTATAATTTCTCACACATTTGAAGCAAACAATTAAACTTTTTATTAACATCCTTAAGTACTCTAAAAAAGTAAAATTTTTTTCAAAATTTAATTTGGGGTGTGTGTGGTTTTATTTGGATATTGGTTTTGGATTGTTTGTGTTAGATGATTTAAAAATGTGATTTTTATAGGAATTGAATCAGCTGAGAAGGCGGCAATCTGCAAACAGAACTGACCAAAAATGAACGGGACAGAAATCAGTAACTCTGAAAGTTTTATTTGCTATCAAATACATCCCCACACCCAGCCACCTCACACAATCCCCATCCCACTGCTCCAAATTGGGATCCCACTTCTACCAATCCCTCCCAACTCCATCTCACCCTGCTGGCTGTGGAATGGAGTGAGTTTGGCCTGGGACTGAGTTTTTTCAAGGTGGGAACAAGCAATTTGAGGATTGAGCGGTGTTGGGTTAAAATCAGTTTATTCTCAGTGGGATTTTAGTGGTTTTGAGGTGACACATCCATCCCTCTTGGCTTTTGGAGTGAAAGACATGGAGAAGAGAAAAAAACTGAAGCCAAACCAAAAGGAGAAGCAGCCAGGGTGTTCCCAACATGGATCAGAGGGAAGGTGAGTGACCAGGGCTGTGCCCAAAGTGCCTCCTCCAGTGGGGGATGGAGCTGGAGCAGCGCACGAAGCTCTGCCCGCACTCGGGGCACTCGCAGGGCTTCCCTTAGTGGTGCCTCTGTTGGTGTTTGGTCAAGTTAGAGCTGCTGGAGAAGCTCTTCCCACACTGGGGACACTCGTAGGGCCTCTCCCCAGTGTGGATGCGTTGGTGGGTGATGAGGTGGGAGTTGTGCTTGAATCCCTTCCCACAGTCGGGGCATTGGAAGGGCCTCTCCTCCGTGTGACTCCGATAGTGCCGGAGGAGATCTGACTTCATCTGAAACCCCTTCCCACACTTGGAACACTCGTAGGGCCTCTCCCCTGTGTGGATCTTTTGGTGGACGATCAGGCTGGAATGCTGCCTGAAGCTCTTCCCCACACTTGGGGCCCACACTCTGGTGGGGCCGTTCCCCAGTGTGGGTCCTCTGGTGCTGATGAGGGTGGAGCTCTGGCTGAAGCTCTTCCCACATTCCTCACACCTGTGGGGCCTCTCCCCAGTGTGGATGCGTCGGTGCATGACAAGATGGGAGTTCTGCCTGAAGCCCTGCCCGCAGTCGGGGCAGCGGAAGGGCCTCTCCTCTGTGTGCGTGCGCTGGTGCTTGAGGAGATGGGAGCTGGTCTGAAACCTCTTCCTGCACTGATCACACTCGTAGGGCCGTTCCCCAGTGTGGATCCTCTGGTGCACGATCAGCTGGGAGCTCCACCTGAAGCTCTTCCCACACTCCACGCACGTGTGGGGCTTCTCCCCATCATGGAGCTGCTCATGGAGCACCAGCTCTGAGCTCTGGCTCCATCTCCGGCCGCCTTCCCGGCCCAGGCTGGCTCTTTCCCCCTCAGATCCCCGCCAGCTGCGTTTGCAGCCCCTCCTTGTGCGGCATCTCCGGGGCTTTTCCTCCCCATTGGCTTCCTGTGCCGTGGAGCCGCTCAAAACGGCCTCTTCCACCAGGTTCTGCTGTGGGCATTTGTCCTCCCTGCTCTCCATGCTCAGCTCCTGCTCTGGGGAGGAAGGACAAGGACAGGATGGGATTTGCCTCCGTGCCACAGGCAAGGGCAAGGAGATCCCCCCAGGGCTGTGCTGCAGCCGGGGCCGTGCTGGGCTGGGAGATGGAGCAGCACAGAGGGAACTGGGCACTCACCTGCCCAGCTCGGGGCTGTGCACAAATCACAAACAGGATGGGACTGTTTGGGGAAAAGCGTCCTGAGCTGTTTTATTTTCCACCATCTGTCTCATTACTTGGTTATGACAATGGGAAGATGTCAGCAGCTCACATCCCAGGTAGCAGACAAAGAACTTCATGTTAACACTTACTTTAAAAGGTTTTTGACCAATCACACAAAAGCAAAAGCATATTGACAGTAGTTCTATCCAAGCACTATAAGCACATTGATGGTTAAAACAGTGCTTGCTTATTTCAAATACAATACCTGCTTGTAAGCCTTAAAACACAATGCCCAGAGCTCCATTGCCGGGGCTTGGAACTTCCTAATACCTTGCTAGATATACTTTTCTGCAGGTTAGGGAGTTATTCTAGATAAGTGTTAATGCACAGACCATTGTTCTATTTCTCCCTACTTTCTACTTCTTATATAATTTTTCTGCTGACCAATCTTATGGCTGCTGCAAAGCTCTAATCACAGTTCTACTGTCTCTGAGGCTTGTCTTTTGCAGCTTTCCCAAAACCCTCCGATATTAAGGACTCCCAGAGACACTGACTTCCTCCTCACCTTCCTCAGTGTCCTGGGGCATCTTCCTCTTCCTCGCAGCCTCCCTGGGATTGGCAATGGGAAATCCTGGTTTGGGGAAAACAAGGGATGAGCATGTTGAGTTTGAAGGTCCCTCTGCCCAAGTCCATCTCTACAAGTCACCGGACACCTGTGCTCCAGAAAACCCTCCCAAACACCAAGATTCAGCCCTGAAAAAGCCTCCCAAGAGCTCCCCATCCCTGGTCCCCCCCTTGGTGTTCGGGGGTTCCCCCCTGTCCCAGCTGCTGGGGTCACGCTTGGATTGGGGGTCCCCTTCTCCTCGGTGCCCGCCCTGCCCAGGCTGCTGGCAGTCCCAGCAATCCCAAAAGCTCCCCCCTCTTGGCTCTCCCCATTTCTGGGGATGCCGGGGCTGTTTGGGCTCCGGGCTCCCTTCTCCCCTCATTCTCTGCTCGGGGCTGCAGCGGCTCCAAGGAGTCCCCCCTGCCCCTCTCCAGGCTCTTGAGGCTCCCGCCAATGGCGGCGCTCCCCCCCCTCTGGGCTCCCCACTTTGGGCTCCTGGGGGACACAGGGCTCTGCTCCTCCAGGCTGCCTCTGCCGCCTGGGCCGCCACCGCCCACCCCGATGTCCCCCCGAGGGGCCTTTTCCGCTCAGCCTTGGACTTCTTCATTCTCCAAACATCCCCCAAAAACCCAACTGGGAGCAACTGGGAGTGACTGGGAACATGCTGGGAGAACTGGGCTACACTGGGAGATACTGGGAGGGACTGGAACAAAAGTGAGGGGGAAAGAGAGCAACTGGAACCATGTGGAGCACAACTGGTTCATACTGGCAGGGACTGGGAGCACACTGGGCTCATCTTTGGATCATACTGGGAGGGACTGGACTAATACTGGGAGGATCTGAGAGTGACTGGGAACACACCCTGCACATCATCCCCCATACTGGGCCTGACTGGGAGCAACTGGGAGCATGCTGGCAGCAAATGGCATCATACTGGGACTGACTGGGCTGATCTAGGAAGCAACTGGAACCATGCTGGAGGCAGCTGGGACCATACTGGGAGAGATTGGAAGTAACTGGGATTATACTGGGACCACACTGGGAGGGCTGGCATGTGACTGGGATCAAACTGGAGCTTACTGGGATCATATTGGGGTTGAAAGGGAGCGACTGGGATCACACTTTGGGCTACTGGGAGCAGCTGAGGGAAACTCGGATGATGCTGCAAGCAAACTGAAGGAACTGGGAAGGACTGGATGCCTGCTGGAGGCAACTGGGATATTCTGGGCATGACTGGGGGATCATACTGGGAGAACTGACACCTTACTGGGGCCACTGGCAGTGTCTGGAAATGACTACAGACATGCTGGGGACAACTGGGATATACTGGGAGTGTCTGGAACCATACTGGGGGGACTGGAACCACACTGGGAACAACTGGGACCATGCTGGGGAGAACTGGGACCACACTGGGGGCAACTGGGAGTGAGTGGGACCATACTGGGAGGGACTGGGATCATATGGGGAGTGACTGGGACTACAGCAGGGGCAACTGGGATCAACTGGGACCATACTGGGAGTGTCTGTAACCACAGGGGAGTGATGGAAGCACACTGGGAACAGCTGGGCCCATGCTGGGAGCAACTGGGATCACACTGGGGGCACTGGCATCAGACTGGGAATGTCTGGGAGCAACTGGGATTAGACTGCAAGTGACTGGGATCATACTGGGAGTGGCTACACTCATACTGGGATTATACTGGGTGTGAATGGAACCTGACTGGGGCTTACTGGGAGCTACTGGGCCCATGTTGGGGAGAAAATGGGGACATTGGGAGCAACTGGGATCAGCTGGAAGGTACTGGAACCATGCTGAGAGGACTGAGACTACAACTGGGGCAACTGGGATCATACTGGGAGCAACTGGGGCCACCCTTTGAGCAACAGATGGAAACTGGGATTATGCTAGAGGAAACTGGGAGTAACTGGGAAAGACTGGGATCATTCTGAGGGAACTAAAACATACTGGGAATGTCTCTAACCATACTGGGGGACTGGAACCACACTGGGAACAGCTGGGATCATGCTGGGAAGCAACTGGGATGATGCTGGGGAAACTGAATCTACCCTGGAGGCAACTGGGCACAACTGGGACCCTGCTGGGAGGGACTGGGACTATTCTTGGGAAACTGGGATCATAATGGGAGGAACTGGGAACATCTGGAATTATGCTGGGAGCAACTGGGATCACAGTGAGAGCAGCTGAGTCCATACTGGGTTACACTGGGATCTCATTGAGAGCGACTGGAATCATACTGGGATTGACTGGGGGTGGCTGGTTTTGTGGATTTGGGGGGTTTGGATTTTGGGGGATTTTATTGGCATTTGAGGGGAGTTTTTCTGGGGCTCTTTGGGGGTTTATTGGAATTTTTTGCATCTGTTCTTGAATTTTGGGGTTTTACTGGGATTTTGTTGGGATGTTTTGGGATCCTCAGAAATTCTGGGGGTTTTATTAGGATTTTAGGAGATTTTGGGGCATTTTATTGGAATTGTGGTGGCATTCAGTGGGATTCATTGGGGATTTGGGGTTTTTTGGGATTTTTGGTGGGATTTGGGATTTTGGGGGTTTTGTGGGTGTTGCCAGGATTTTTTTGGATCTTGGGGAGATTTTGTGGGACACTTTTATGGTTTTGGGGACATTTTTGGGGGATTTGGGGAGTGTAATCAGGATTTTTGGGGTTATTGGGATTTCAAAGGATTTTGTGGGCTTTTATTGGGATTCTAGGGTGTTCTAATGGGATTTTGAGAGATTTGGATTGGGATTTAGTGGGTTTTATTGGGACTTTTTTAGGGATTTTAGGGAGATTTTGAGTGCCTCTCAGCCCTTCCCCACACCCAGGGAATGCCCCAAAGCCCCCCTAAAATTCCACAAAAACCCCACAAAATCCCCCAAAATTACAAGAAATCCCTCAAAACGCCCAAAGAATCTCTCAAAATCCCAGTGGAACTCACCAAAATTTAAAATAACTCCCAAAACTTTCAAAAATCTCCCCCTCCCAAGAAACCCCTCACAACCCCAACAAAACACCCAAAATCCAAAACCCCCAAATCACGTAGCTCCCACCGAAACCCAGTAATTCTCCCCCAAAAGCTCCAATAATTCCTTCTAAACTCACAATAAAATCCCCCAAAGCCCAAAAAAGCCACCCCAAAATCCCCAAAAACCCTCTCAAAACCCCAAAATCTCCACAAATCCCCCAGACCCCCTAGACTCATTGGGGCCAGTCCTGGATCAGGGGCCACCAATAGGTGGAACAGGAGCCACTTCAGGGGCCCTCGGAGCTTTTTTTGGGAGGGGGCAACATGGGAGACCCCCAAATTTGAAGGGGGTTAAACCCCGTCTGCCCCCCCCTCCTAGGAAACCCCAGACCCCGGTTCAGGGTGGGCCTGGGACCCCTGGGACCCCCAAATCTCCCCTGGGACCCCTCCAAGAACCCCAAACCCCCAGAGCCCCCAGTGTTGGCCCAGAACCACCCTGGACCCCAAAAACCTCCCCAGGACTCTCAGAACCCCCCATTTCCCCCAAAATTCACCCCAGACCCACCTGAGACCCCCCAAATCCATCAGACTGCCCCAAATCCCCCTCAGACCCCTCAATCCCCCCCAAACCCTATGAAATCCCCTCAGACACTCTGTATTTTCTCCAGACCAACCTCAGAACCCACCAGATCCACTCACAACCCCACAGTTCTCTCGCAATCCTCCAAAATCCCCTCAGACCCTCCCAATTCCCCTCAGATTCCCCCAAACTCACCTGAGAACACTCCAGACCCTCTCAAGCTTCCCCCAAAGCTCCCTAAAGCCCCCTCAGACCCACCAAAGCCCCTCAGAACCCCTCATTCCCCCCAAACCCCCCCACACCCCCTATTTCCCATCGATGCCCCAAAAATCCCCAATTTCTCCTCAGACCCGCCCCAACCCCCCCCCAGTTTCCCCCCCCCAACCCCCTCAGCCCCACTCACCCCTCACAATCTCCCCCGCCTCCCCCCGCGGGCGGGCTCCCAACAACAGCAGGGGCCCGCCCCCCCCAGGACCCAACCAATCACAGCGCTGCATGTCCCTGAACTAACCAATCACGCCGCGTCTCCCCTCAGCAACGCCCCGCCTCCCCGCGCCCCCCCCAGCCAATCAGAGGCGAGCCGGAAGGGGCCCCCCCTCCCCCCGCCCCGGGACCCCCGGGCTCGGGACAGGAGGGGGAGGGGCCTGAGGGGGGATGGGGGATGGGGGGTCACTGGGGGGGTCTGGGGGGGGCTTTGGGGGGGGGTCTTTTTGGGGGGGGTTTGGGGGTCTGGGGAGGGGTCCTGGGGGGGGCATTTGGGGGGACCTGGGGGGGTCTGGGCGGATGGGTCCTAAGAGGGGTCTGGAGGGGGGGTGGGAGGGTCTGGGGGTCTGGGGGGTTTTGGGGAGGAGTGGGGAGGAAGGTCTTGGGAGGGTCTGGGGGTGTTGGGATGGTCCTGGGGGAGTTTTGGGGGAGGGCTCTGGGGGTGCTGAGGGTGTCCTGGGAGGGTTTTGGAGGTTTTGGGAGGGGCTCTGGGGGCTCTGGCAGTGTGATAAACAGCGCCAGGAGAGCAGCTCCTTTAAAAGGCCTTTATTAAAGAGAGCTCTGGGTGCGGAACTGAGGGGGGTGCACAGCGCCGCTGCTCCCACAGGACCACGCTGAGCAGGAGGAGGAGGAGCAGCGCAGCTTTGTCTCTCGGCAGAGCTGGGGCTTCCGTCCTCACCAGAGTCCTTAGGAAGGCAACGTTGGCTCGGAGCTCTGGGGGATCCTCCAAGCTGAGCACTATTAAAATTATGGTGGCAGGATGGAATCCACCTCTGCTCAAGGGTGGGTGATTTAGTGCGGTTCTGCTGGGTTAAAGTCATCGTTTATGTGCTGCTTTGTTGTTTTCACAGGGTTCATGGAGTTCCCACAGCCTCTCATTTCAATTCAGTCTGGGACGGGAAGGGATACAAATCCGGGCTGAGATGGAAAAGGGCACAAATACAGAGTGTGACGGGGAGAGATACAAATACAGGTTAAAATGGTAACACTGAATAGCGGCAACTAAAGGCAAATCCTAGAACTGTAACATTTAATGTTTAACAACAGACCAACCTTCAAATTCAGATCCTATCAACTTCATTAACATCAACTAGCAATTACTGCTCTGAAAAAGAGCTCTCATCTCCAGGGTTTCATTTCTCAAATCTATTGGAGCAAAAATGAGCAATGTGCCCTGCTGGTGTTGAGATGTTCTGAGTCCCTCAGCTGTGAGTTGGGTTCCCGTGCTGTCCTGCCTGGTGCTTGCTGGATGTGCTGGAACAAAGAGCTTGGGCCCTTGATGAAAACGAGCACAAATGAGTTCCTTGTGATTTACTGGGCTCAGAGTAAAAGGGATCAAATTCAGGTTTGATCTAGAAAATGCTTCTTCCCTGTCAGGGTGGTGAAGTCCTGGCTGCACAGGTTGCTCAGAGAAGCAGAGTAAATAAAGTTCAAAATTTTTCCTTTCTGTCCCATTCCTATTCCATAAGTTCAGGTTTGGTTTTCAGAGTGCCACCTTCTCAGCTGGTTGCCATTTGTGTCCTGCTTTCTCTCCTGCCTTCCTTTGTCTGCTCCTTTTCCCTTCCAGGCTCTCACTTTACCTGTGGCAGCTCCCAGACAAACACCCTCCCTGATTATTTTTTTCCTTCCCCATCCAGGTGCTCAAACAGCCCTGGATGAAGTTCTGGAGGCTGGCAGTGAAATGCCCTTGTAAGATCTTACTGCGCTTGTGTCTTGGCCCCTTCAGAATTTGGCCTTGAAGGGCAGGAGCATCTTTTCCTTGCTGGCAGCTGGAATTGCAGCCCATTGCAGTGTGTGCCAGAGATGTCAGAGGGCAATTGCTGAGGCTGCCAGGGTGCTGCTCCTGCCGTGCCTGCCAAGGGAGCTGTGCAGGGCAGGGCCAAGCTGCAGCAGCTGGCTGGGCTCCCGAGCAGACAGCAAAGGCGGCTTTGCTGCACATTCTGCAGCTGGAAGCAGAGGGAGAAGGGCAGGGAGTCCCTGGCAGAATGCTGGAATGCTTGTGGCTGGAAGGAACCTGCCCCCAGAGCCCAATCGGGCCCAGCCCTGGATGTCCCCTGAGACCCCCCAGACCCCAGACCCTCCCAGTTTTGTGACCTTCCCCCCCCCCCCCCGAGACCCCTCTTAGGACCCATCCGCACCCCCAGGTCCCCAAAAGTGCCCCAGGACCCCTTCCCAGACCCCCCAAAACCCCCCGGAGCCCCCCCCCCCAAAGCCCCCAGACCCCCCCATCCCCCCCCCCCCCAAATCCCTCTCAATCCCCCCTCCCCGCTCCTGTCCCGAGCCAGGGGGTCCCTCAATGAGATCCGGGTGTAGGGGGGCGCTGCTCCCACTGTGATCCCGCCTCTGATTGGCTGGGGTTCCCAGTTCCTCCCGGGCGTTGCTCCCAGGTTTCTCCCAGCGTGATTGGTCCCAGTTCAGGGACATCCCAGTGCTGTGATTGGTTGGTTGCCTGGGGGGTGATCCCAGTTGTCCCTGGGAGCCCCCAGCACGTCCCAGGAGGCGGGAGATTGTGAGGGGTGAGTGGGGCTGAGGTGCGGTAGTCCCCCAGTATGGGGGGACTGGGGGGGTTTGGGGGTGGGTCTGAGGGGAAATTTGGGGATTTTTTTTGGGGGCATCCCAGGAAACTCCCAGTTACTCCCAGTTTCCTCTAGCATAATCCCAGTTTCCATCTGTTGCTCAAAGGGTGGCCCCAGTTGCTCCCAGTATGATCCCAGTTGGCCCAGTTGTAGTCTCAGTCCTCTCAGCATGGTTCCAGAACCTTCCAGCCAATCCCAGTTGCTCCCAGTGTGTCACATTTTCTCCCAACATGGGCCCAGTAGCTCCCAGTAAGCCCCAGTCAGGTTCCATTCACACCCAGTATAATCCCAGTATGAGTGTAGCCACTCCCAGTATGATCCCAGTCACTTGCAGTCTAATCCCAGTTGCTCCCAGACATTCCCAGTCTGATGCCAGTGCCCCCAGTGTGATCCCAGTTGCTCCCAGCATGGGCCCAGCTGTTCCCAGTGTGCTTCCATCACTCCCCTATGGTTACAGACACTCCCAGTATGGTCCCAGTTGATCCCAGTTGCCCCTGCTCTAGTCCCAGTCACTCCCCATATGATCCCAGTCCCTCCCAGCATGGTCCCACTCACTCCCAGTTGCCCCCAGTGTGGTCCCAGTTCTCCCCAGCATGGTCCCAGTTGTTCCCAGTGTGGTTCCAGTCCCCCAGTATGGTTCCAGACACTCCCAGTATATCCCAGTTGCCCCCAGCATGTCTGTAGTCATTTCCAGGCACTGCCAGTGGCCCCAGTAAGGTGTCAGTTCTCCCAGTATGATCCCCCAGTCATGCCCAGAATATCCCAGTTGCCTCCAGCATGCATCCAGTCCTTCCCAGTTCCTCCAGTTTGCTTGCAGCATCATCCCAGTTTCCCTCAGCTGCTCCCAGTAGCCCAAAGTGTGATCCCAGTTGCTCCTTTCATCCCCCATATGATCCCAGTAAGCTCCAGTTTGATCCCAGTCACATGCCAGCCCTCCCAGTGTGGTCCCAGTATAATCCCAGTTGCTTCCAATCTCTCCCAGTATGGTCCCAGCTGCCTCCAGCATGGTTCCAGTTGCTTCCTAGATCAACCCAGTCAGTCCCAGTATGATGCCATTTGCTCCCAGCAGGCTCCCAGCTGTTCCCAGTCATGCCGTACGGGGATGATGTGCAGGGTGTGTTCCCAGTTGCTCTCAGATCCTCCCAGTATTAGTCCAGTCCCTCCCAGTATGATCCAAAGATGAGCCCAGTATGCTCCCAGTCCCTGCCAGTATGAACCAGTTGTGCTCCACATGGTTCCAGTTGCTCTCTTTCCCCCTCCTTTTGTTCCAGTCCTCCCAGTATCTCCCAGTGTAGCCCAGTTCTCTCCAGCATGTTCCCAGTCACTCCCAGTTGCTCCCAGTTGGGTTTTTGGGGGATGTTTGGAGAATGAAGAAGTCCAAGGCTGAGCGGAAAAGGCCCCTTGGGGGGACATCGGGGGGTGGCGGTGGCGGCTGCCGGCAGAGGCAGCCTGGAGGAGCAGAGCCCTGTGTCCCCCAGGAGCCCAAAGTGGGGAGCCCAGAGAGGGGGGAGCGCCGCCATTGGCGGGAGCCTCAAGAGCCTGGAGAGGGGCAGGGGGACTCCTTGGAGCCGCTGCAGCCCAGAGCAGAGAATGAGGGGAGAAGGGAGCCCGGGAGCCCAAACAGCCCCGGCATCCCGAAATGGGGAGAGCCAAGAGGGGGGAGCTTTTGGGATTGCTGGGACTGCCAGCAGCCTGGGCAGGGCGGGCACCGAGGAGAAGGGGGACCCCCAATCCAAGCGTGACCCCAGCAGCTGGGACAGGGGGGAACCCCTGAACACCAAAGGGGAGGGACCAGGGACGGGGAACTCCTGGGAGGCTTTTTCAGGGCTGAATCTTGGTGTTTGGGAGCTTTTTCTGGAGCCCAGGTGTCCGGTGACTTGTAGAGATGGACTCGGGCAGAGGGACCTTCAAACTCAACATGCTCATCCCTTGTTTTCCCCAAACCAGGATTTCCCATTGCCAACCCCTGGCAGGCTGCGAGGAAGAGGAAGATGCCCCGGGACACTGAGGAAGGTGAGGAGGAAGTCAGTGTCTCTGGGAGTCCTTAAAATCAGAGGGTTTTGGGAAAGCTGCAAAAGACAAGCCTCAGAGACAGTAGAACTGTGATTAGAGCTTTGCAGCAGCCATAAGATTGGTCAGCAGAAAAATTATATAAGAAGTAGAAAGTAAGGAGAAATAGAACAATGGTCTGTGCATTAACACTTATCTAGAATAAGTCCCTAACCTGCAGAAAAGTATATCTAGCAAGGTATTAGGAAGTTCCAAGGTAAATAATGGAGCTCTGTGCATTGTGTTTAAAGGCTTATGAGCAGGTATTGTATCTGAAATAAGCAAGCGTTGTTTTGACTGACAGTGTGTTTATAGTGCTTGGATGGAACTACTGTCAATATGCTTTTGCTTTGTGTGATTGGTCAAAAACCTTTTAAAGAAAGTTTTAACATGAAGTTCTTTGTCTGCTACCTGGGATGTGAGCTGCTGGCATCTTCCCATTGTCATAACCAAGTAATGAGACAGATGGTGGAAAATAAAACAGCTCAGGAGGCGTTCCTGGCAGTCCCGTCCTGTTTGTGATTTGTGCACAGCCCCGAGCTGGCGATGAGTGCCCCTTTCCCCTCTGTGCTGCTCCATCTCCCAGCCCAGCACGGCCCCCGGCTGCAGCTCAGCCCTGGGGGGATCTCCTTGCCCTTGCCTGTGGCACGGAGGCAAATCCCATCCTGTCCTTGTCCTTCCTCCCCCAGAGCAGGAGCTGAGCATGGAGAGCAGGGAGGACAAATCCCCATGGCAGAACCTGGTGGAAGAGGCCGTTTTGAGCGGCTCCAGGGCACAGGAAGCCAATGGGGAGGAAAAGCCCCGGAGATGCCGCACGAGGAGGGGCTGCAAACGCAGCTGGCGGGGATCTGAGGGGGAAAGAGCCAGCCTGGGCCGGGAAGGCGGCCGGAGATGGAGCCAGAGCTCGGAGCTGGTGCTCCATGAGCAGCTCCATGATGGGGAGAAGCCCCACTCATGCATGGAGTGTGGGAAGAGCTTCAGGTGGAACTCCCACCTGATCAGGCACCAGAGGACCCACACTGGGGAGAGGCCCTATGAGTGTGATCAATGCAGGAAGAGGTTTCAGCCAGCTCCCATCTCCTCCAGCACCAGCGGACCCACACTGGGAGAGGCCCTTCCGCTGCCCCGAGGGCAGGGCTTCAGGCAGAACTCCCATCTTGTCAGGCACCGACGGATCCACACTGGGGAGAGGCCCCACAGGTGTGACATGTGGGAAGGGCTTCAGCCAGCTCCCACCTGATCAGCCACCAGAGGACCCACACTGGGGAGGGCCCCACGAGTGTGAGGAATGTGGGAAGAGCTTCAGCCAGAGCTCCATCCTCATCAGCCACCAAAGGACCCACACTGGGAAGAGGCCCTACGAGTGTGGGGAGTGTGGGAAGAGCTTCAGGCAGCGTTCCAGCTTGTCACCCATGCTGATCCGCCACCAAAAGATCCACACAGGGGAGAGGCCCTACGAATGTTCCAAGTGTGGGAAGGGGTTTCGGATGAAGTCAGATCTCCTCCTGCATTATCGGAGTCACACGGAGGAGAGGCCCTTCCAATGCCCCGACTGTGGGAAGGGATTCAAGCACAAGAACTCCCCCTCATCAGACACCGGCGCATCCACACTGGGGAGAGGCCCTACGAGTGTCCCCAGTGTGGGAAGAGCTTCTCCAGCAGCTCTCACTTGACCCAACACCAACGGAGGCACCGTTAAGGGAAGCCCTGCAAGTGCCCTAAGTGTGGGAAGAGCTTCGTGCTCTGCTCCAGCTCCATCCCCCTGGAGGAGGCACTTTGGGCACAGCCCTGGTCACTCACATTCCCTGTGATCCATGCTGGGAACACACCTGGCTGCTTCTCCTTTTGGTTTGGCCTTAATTTTTTCCTCTTCTCAATGTCTTTACAATCCAAAACCCATAGCAGATACATCTGTCACCTAAAAAGCACTTGAACCCAATTGAAAACAACTGATTTTTAACCCCTAATGGATTCCATAACAGCTCAAATTTCTTGTTCCCTGCCAAAAAACTCAATTCCATGCCAAACTCACTTGATTCCACAGCCACCAGGCTGAGATGGGGTTGGGAGGTGATTTAGAATAGTGGGATCTCAATTAGAGTGGTGGGATGGGGATTGTGTGGGACTGGGTGTGTGGGATGTATTTGATAGCAAATAAAACTCTCAGACTTACTGATTTCTCTCCCATTCATGTTCAGTCCTTTTGCAGTTCTGGATTTGCAGAGTGCCGCCTTCTCAGCTCATTGTGTTTGTGTTTTTTTTTTCTCCTGCCTCTCTTTGCCTGCTCTGTCTTTCTCTCTCAGTGTCTCCCCTTGACCCAGGGACCAGCAAATACTCTCCTTTGATTTATTGCCCCAGTGACCACCAAAGACCCTCCCTGATTTAATTGATTCCCACACCTCCCCCTAATTTAATTGATCCCTCCCTGATTTAATTGACCCTGCCCTGATTTAATTGCCCCCCCTCTGTCCCCACAGACCCTCACCTGATTATTTATTATTTTATTTCCCAATTATTATTTTAATTCCCAGTCCAGGAGCTGAAGTTCTGAAGGCTGGCAGGGAAATGTTTTGTCAGGATTTTGCTCCATTTGCCTTCAAATGGGAACATATTTTCCTGGCTGGGAGCTGGGAAATTTCCAGACTTTTGGAATGTGTGCAGGGCAATATGGACTGGGATCAAATAAGGACTGGGATCAACTATGGACTGGGATCAAATATAAACTGGGATCAACTATGGACTGGGATCATCCTGACTGGAATAAATTGGACTGAGATTATAGAGTCTTGGATCAAATAGGGATTTGGATCAAATAGGGATGGGGATCAAACATGGACTGGGGTTTAAATATGGACTGGGATCAAATAAAAACTGGGATTGTACAGACTGGGATAAACTGGACTGAGATTATTAAAACTGGAACTGGATCCAATAAAGACTGGAATCAAATATGGACTGGAATCAAAAATATGGACTGGGATCAAATATGAACTGGGATCGAACATTGATTGGTATCATTTGGACTGGGATCAAATATGGAACTAGGATCAAATAGGGACTGGGATTAAATATGGTTTGGGATAAAAAATGGAATGGGATTAAATATGGATTGGAATCAAATATGGACTGGGATCAAATAGGGACTGGTGTCAAATATGGACTCAGATAAATATGGACTGGGATCATCCTGACTGGGATAAACTGGACTGAGATTATATAGACTGGGATCAAATGTGGAATGGGATCATTTGGACTGCGGTCAAATATGGAACTAGGATCAAATATGGATTGGGATCAACTAGGGACTGGGATCCTTCAGACTGGGATAAACTGGACTGGGATCAATTATGGAGTGGGACCAAATAATGACTGGGATCAAATAGGAACTGGGATCAACTATTGACTGGGATCCTACAGAGTGGGATAAACTGGACTGAGATTATATAGACTGGGATCAAATATGAATTGGGGTAAAAAATTGACTGGGATCAAATATGGACTAAGATCAACTATGCACTGGGATAAACTGGACTGGGATCAAATATGGCCTGGGATAAACTTTGGACTGGGATCAAACATGGACTAGGATAAACTATGGACTGGGATTAAATACGGACTGGGATCAAATGTGGATTGGGATCAAATGGACTGGGTTCCTACAGACTGGGATAAACTGGACTGAGATTATATAGACTGGGATCAAATATGGACTGGGATCAAATGTGGACTAAGATCAACTAGACTGGGATTAAATAAAGACTGGGGTCAAATAGGGACTGGGATCAGCTGTGGACTGCAATCAAATATGGACTGGGATCAAATAGGAACTGGGATCAACTGTGGACTGGGATCAACTGTGGACTGGGATCAGATAGGAACTCAGATCAAACATGGACTGGGATCAAATATGGACTGGGATCAAAATAGGAACTGGGATCAACTGTGGGTGGGATCAAAATGGACTGGGATCAGATAGGAACTCAGATCAAACAAATGGACTGGGATCAAATAGGAACTGGGATTGTACAGACTAGGATAAACTGGACTGAGATTATTTAGACTGGGATAAACTGGAGTGGGATCAACTATGGACTGAGATCAAATATGGATGGGATCAGATACGTACTGGGAAATATGGTTGGGATCAAATAGGGAATGGAATCTGGGATTAAATATGGATTGGGATCAAAAATGGGGGGGGATCAAACAGGGAGTGGAATCAGATATGGACTGGGACCATCTGGACCAGGATGGCTGAACCAGTTCTCCCAGTTGTCCCTAGCATAGTCCTAGGCACTCCCAGTATGATCCCAGTCTCTCCCAGCAGGGCCCCAGTCACTCCTACTCACCCCCAGTGTGTTCCCAGTTCCCCCAGCACATTCCCAGTTGCTCCCAGTCTGCTCCCAGTCCCACACCCATATTGTCTCAGACCCTCCCAGTATATCCCAGTTGCCCCTGAACATTCTGGCAGTCATTGCCAGGCACTCCCAGTTACCTCAGCATGGTTCACTTGCCCCCAGTTTTATCCCAGTTGCTCCCAGTTGCTCTAATTATGTCCCCAGTTGGCTCCAGCTGGGGGGCCCTGTAGCTCCCAGTAACCCCAGTCAGGGCCCAATCACACCCACTCTGATCCCAGAATGATTGTAGCCACTCCCAGTAGGATCCCAGTCACTTGCAGTCTAATCCCAGTTGCTCCCAGACAGTCCCAGTACAATTCCAGTGCCCCCAGTGTGATCCCAGTTGCTCACGTCAGCAAAAGCATGACCCCAGTAGCCTCCAGTATGATCCCAGTGATTCCCTGTCTATCCCAGTTTATCCCAGTTGCTTCCAGTTTGTTCCCACTCACTCCCACTTCGTCACATCATTCCAATTGCTCCAAGTCACTCCCAGTCTGATGCCAGTGCCCCCAGTGGGATCCCAGTTGCTCCCAGCATGGCCCAGCTGTTCCCAGTGTGCTTCCATCACCCCCATGGTTACAGACACTCCCAGTATTGGTCCCAGTTGAACCCAGTTGCCCCTGGCAAAGTCCCAGTCACTCCCCATATGATCCCAGTCCCTCCCAGCATGGTCCCCTGGGGGTCCCAGTTGCCCCCAGTCATGGTCCCAGTTCTCCCCAGCATGGTCATGGGGGTTCCATGTCTCCCCAGTGTTGGTCCCAGTTGTTCCCAGTGTGTGGTTCCAGCACACCCAGTATGGTTCCAGAACTCCCAGTATATCCCAGTTGACCCCCCAGCATGTCTGTAGTCATTTCCAGGCACTGCCAGTGGCCCCAGTAAGGTGTCAGTTCTCCCAGTATGATCCCCCAGTCATGCCCAGAATATCCCAGTTGCCTCCAGCAGGCATCCAGTCCTTCCCAGTTCCTCCAGTTTGCTTGCAGCATCATCCCAGTTTTCCTCAGTTGCTCCCAGTAGCCCAAAGTGTGATCCCAGTTGCTCCCTTTCATCCCCAATATGATCCCAGTAAGCTCCAGTTTGATCCCAGTCACATGCCAGCCCTCCCAGTGTGGTCCCAGTATAATCGCAGTTACTTCCAATCTCTCCCAGTATGGTCCCAGCTGCCCCCAGTGTGGTTCCAGTTGCTTCCAAGATCATTCCCAGTCCCTCCCAGTATGATCCCATTTACCCCAGCATGGTCCAAGTTGCTCCCAGTCATATCCCAGTATGGGGGATGATGTGCAGGGTGTGTTCCCAGTCACTCTCAGATCACTCCCAGTATTGGTCCAGTCCCTCCCAGTATGATCCAAAGATGAGCCCAGTGTGCTCCCAGTCCCTGCCAGTATGAACCAGTTGTGCTCCCACATGGTTCCAGTTGCTCCCTCTTTCCCCCCAGTCTTTTGTTCCTGTCCCTCCCAGTATCTCCCAGTATACACCCCAGTTCCTGCCAGCATCTTTCCAGTTCCTTCCAGTATGATCCCATTTGCTCCCAAGCACTCTCAGTCAGCCTCAGTGTGCTCCCCCGTCACTGCCAGCATGATCCCAGTAAGCATCCAGTGATCCCAGTGACTCCCAGTATCTCCCAGTTGTTCCCAGTCACCCCAGAATGCTCCCAGTGTCCTCCCAGTTTCTCCTGGCATGATCCCAGTTGCTTTCAGCTGTTCCCAGTTGCTCTCAGCACCATCCCAGTCAATCCCAGAATATCCCATTTGCCCCTCAGTGTCTCACAGCCATTCCCACCATCCTAGCATGGACCCAGTATGATCCCAGTGTGATATGCCCCAGCATAGTTCCAGTACAGTCCCAGTTCCTCCCATTATGATCCCAGTTGCCCCCAGAATAGTCCCAGTCCCTCCCAGCAGGGTCCCAGTCATGCCCAGTTACCCCAGCATAGTCCCAGTACTGCCCAACAGTCCCAGGGTCCCAGTTGATCCCAGCATGATCCCAGCTGTTCCCAGTGTGTTCCAGTCACCCCAGTGTTGTCTCAGACACTCCCATCCCACAATCCCATCCCAGTTGCCCCAGTAAGGTTCTAGATACCTTGGAATGATCCCTGTCTTTCCCAGTTACTTCCAGTTGCCACCAGCATAATCCCAGTTTCTGGGATTTGCCCAAGTTGCCCAAATTATGGTCCCAGTTGCTCCCAGCATGATCCCAGTTGCCCCAGTTGTAGTCTCAGTCCTCCCAGCATGGTTCCAGTACCTTCCAGCCCCAGTTTGCCCAGTTTGCTCCCAGTGTGTCACATTTTCCTCCCAACATGGGCCCAGTAGCTCCCAGTAACCCCCCAGTCAGGTTCCATTCACACCCAGTATAATCCCAGTATGAGTGTGGCCACTCCCAGTATGATCCCAGTCACTTGCAGTCTAATCCCAGTTGCTCCCAGGAGGACTCCCAGTCTGATGCCAGGGGAGGAGGTGTGATCCCAGTTGGTTCCAGCAGGAGCAGGGCAGCATCCCAGCTGTTCCAAAGGCTGTTCCCAGTATCACTCCCCCATGGTTACAGACCCCCAGTATGGTCCCAGTTGAACCCAGTTTGAGTGGCTCCAGGGAGAGTCACTCCCCTGGATATGATCCCAGTCCCTGGGTTGGGTTTGGGGGATGTTTGGAGAATGATGGTCCAAGGCTGACTGGAAAAGGCCCCAGGGGGGGACCCCCAGCATGGTGGCAGTTGTTGGCAGAGGCAGCCTGGAGGAGCAGAGCCCTGTGTCCCCCCCAGCCCCCCCCAGGGGAGCCCCAGACACTCCCAGTATATGCCAGTTGCAGGAGCCTCAATGCCTGGAGAGGGGCAGGGGGACTCCAGAGCCTGCCAGTGGCCCAGTAAGCAGAGAATGATCCCAGAAGGGATCCCCCAGAGCCATGCCCAGTACAAGGGAGTTGTCCCCAGTTGCATCCAGTCCTTCCCCTTTCCTCCAGTTTGCTCAGACCATGAAGTCCCAGTGACTGCAGTTCTGGCCTGGCTGAGGTGGATGCCTCCCAGTGATGCCCCCTTTGTCCCAATATGTGCCCCAGTAAGCTCCAGTTTGATCCCAGGCAATGCCAGCCTTGCCCTGTGTGGTCCCAGTATAATCGCAGTTACATCCCAATCGCTCACCACAATGGTCCCAGCTAATTTTCCCTCCTGGTTCCAGATGCCACTCCTAGATCAGCCCAGTCAGTCCCCCAGCAAGATCCCTCATTTGCCCCAGCCATGCTCCCAGTTGCTCCCATTCAGCCCCTCCCAAGGGGAGATGAGTGCCCTTAAAATTGTCTCCCAGTCGCCTCAGATCCTCCCAGTGGGATGTAGCCAAGTCCAGTCCCTCCCAGGTATGATCCAAAGATGAGCCAAGACTGTGCTCCCAGTCCCTGCCAGTATGAACCAATGGGCCCTGCTCACATGGTGGGACTGGTTTGTCCTGTTTGGAACTGGACTGTTCCAGTTGTTCCCAACTTTTTTCTCCACTGTCCTAGCCCAGTTCTCTCCAGCATGTTATAAAGTCCCCAGTTAACCCACTTTGAGATTTGGGGGGATGTTTGGAGAAGAGAAGATCTAAGGCTGAGCGGGAAAGTCTCCTTGGGGGACATCGGGGGTGGCGGTTTTCTCTCTCCGGCAGAGGCAGCCTGGATCTCCTTTCTAATCCTTCCCCAGGAGCCCAAAGTGGGGCACTCAAGAGGGGGTGCATTTGTTTCTCTGGGAGCCTCAAAGCCTGGAGAGGGGCAGTGGGTCTTTTGCAGCCTGAGATGGGTAAAGGAACCATCAGAGAATGAGGGTACCAGTGGAGCCCGTGAGCCCAAACAGCCCCTTGGCATCCCTAAATGGGGGGGAGAGCCAAGAGGGGGAGCTTTTGGCATTGCTGGGACTGCCAGCAGCCTGGGCAGGGCGGGCACTGAGGAGAAGGGGACCCCCAATCCAAGCGTGACCCCCAGCAGCTGGGACAGGGGGAACCCCTGAACACCAAAGGGGAGGGACCAGGGACAGGGAACTCCTGGGAGGCTTTTCAGGGCTGAATCTTGGTGTTTGGGAGGTTTTTCTGGAGCCCAGATGCCCAGTGACTTGTAGAGATGGACTTGGGCAGAGGAACCTTCAAACTCAACGTGCTCATCCCTTGTTTTCCCCAAACCAGGATTTCCCATTGCCAACCCCTGGGAGGCTGATGGTGGGAAAGGAAGAGGAAGATGCCCTGGGACACTGAGGCAGGTGAGGAGG
The DNA here is from genome assembly GCA_024865655.1 of Emberiza elegans. Classification (NCBI taxonomy): domain Eukaryota; kingdom Metazoa; phylum Chordata; class Aves; order Passeriformes; family Fringillidae; genus Emberiza; species Emberiza elegans. The sequence continues at coordinate 21,653 of JALJVW010002006.1, forward strand.
AAGTCAGTGCCCCTTTCCCCTCTGTGCTGCTCCATCTCCCAGCCCCACAGCCCCTGCAGCACAGCCCTGGGGATCTCCTTGCCCTTGCCTGTGGCACGGAGGCAAATCCCATCCTGTCCTTGTCCTTCCTCCCCCAGAGCAGGAGCTGAGCATGGAGAGCAGGGAGGACAAATGCCCACGGCAGAACCTGGTGGAAGAGGCCGTTTTGAGCGGCTCCAGGGCACAGGAAGCCAATGGGGAGGAAAAGCCCCGGAGATGCCAAGACGAGGAGGGGCTGCAAACGCAGCTGGCGGGGATCTGAGGGGGAAAGAGCCAGCCTGGGCCGGGAAGGCGGCCGGAGATGGAGCCAGAGCTCGGAGCTGGTGCTCCATGAGCAGCTCCATGATGGGGAGAAGCCCCACATGTGCGGGAGTGTGGGAAGAGCTTCAGGTGGAACTCCCACCTGATTGTGCACCAGAGGACCCACACTGGGGAACGGCCCCACGAGTGTGATCAGTGCAGGAAGAGGTTTCAGACCAGCTCCCATCTCCTCACCTCCATGCACCAGCGCACGACTGAGGCGGGCAGGGAGGAGAGGCCCCTTCCGCTGCCTGGGGAGAGGCCCCACAGGTGTGAGGAATGGGCAGGGCTTCAGGCAGAGCTCCCATCTTGTCATGCACCGACGCATCCACACTGGGGAGAGGCCCCACGGTGTGAGGAATGTGGGAAGAGCTTCAGCCGGAGCTCCACCCTGATCAGCCACCAGAGGACCCACACTGGGGAACGGCCCTACGAGTGTGGGGAGTGTGGGAAGAGCTTCAGCCAGAGCTCCAGCCTGATCGTCCACCAAAAGATCCACACAGGGGAGAGGCCCTACGAGTGTTCCAAGTGTGGGAAGGGGTTTCGGATGAAGTCACATCTCCTCCTGCACTATCGGAGTCACACGGAGGAGAGGCCCTTCCAATGCCCCTGACTGTGGGAAGGGATTCAAGCACAACTCCCACCTCATCACCCACCGGCGCATCCACACTGGGGAGAGGCCCTATGAGTGTCCCCAGTGTGGGAAGAGCTTCTCACAGAGCTCTAACTTGACCCGACACCAACAGAGGCACCGGTAAGGGAAGCCCTGTGAGTGCCCCGAGTGCGGGAAGAGCTTCGTGCGCTGCTCCAGCTCCATCCCCCACTGGAGGAGGCACTTTGGGCACAGCCCTGGTCACTCCCATTCCCTGTGATCCCTGTTGGGAACACACCTGGCTGCTTCTCCTTTTGGTTTGGCTTCAGTTTTTTTCTCTTCTCCATGTCTTTGCACTCCAAAAGCCAAGAGGGATGGATGTGTCACCTCAAAACCACTAAAATCCCACTGAGAATAAATGAATTTTAACCCAACACCGCTCAATCCGGAATTGCTTGTTCCCGCCTTGAAAAAACTCAGTCCCAGGCCAAACTCACTCCATTCCACAGCCGCCAGTGTGAGATGGAGTTGGGAGGGGATTGGTAGAAGTGGGATCCCAATTTGGAGCAGTGGGATGGGGATTGTGTGAGGTGGCTGGGTGTGTGGGATGTATTTGATAGCAAATAAAACTTTCAGAGTTACTGATTTCTGTCCCGTTCATTTTCAGTCAGTTCTGTTTGCAGATTGCTGCCTTCTCAGCTGATTCAATTCCTATAAAAATCACATTTTTTAAATCATCTAACACAAACAATCCATAAACCAATATCCAAATAAAACCACACACCTGAAATTAGAATTTAGGAAAAAAAAATTACTTTTTTAGAGTACTTAAGGATGTTAATAAAGTTTAATTGTTTGGTTCAAATGTGTGAGAAATTATATTGGTGTTTGGTTTTGTGTTTAGTATGTTTATAATATGAATTATTTTTCTAAGATGTGTTAGATTGTATGTTAGTTTTGTTAGATATTTTTTATCTAAAGTATATTAGTTACTGAGTTAAAACTTTCAAAAATATTTCTTGGTACATAATTTGTTGATTTATATGTATTGGTAATGTTATAGTAATAGTTGTTGTTTTGGGTTGAATCATTATTGGAGTATTGTAAGGAAGAGTTGAAATGATTATATTTAGTTTTTATTCAAATTTATTTCATTTAAATTATAATTGATTGATTTATAATTTTATTATAATTTGTTGAGAGCATAGGGAGGAAGTTCAAGGGCAGGAACATTTTTTCCTGGCTGGGAACTGGAATTCCAGACCCTGGGAGTGTGTGCATGACCACACAGACTGGGATCAAATATGGACTGAGATCAAATATGGACTGGGATCCTATGGACTGGGACCACACAGACTCGGATAAACTGGACTGAGATTATATGGACTGGGGTCACCTGGACTGGGATCCTATGGACTGGGATTGCACAGACTGGGATTGCACAGACTGGGATCACACGGACTGGGAAAAAGCTTTGGCTACCATTGGCTGCCTTCGGCTGCCTTCCATATCTGAAGGTGGCAACATCAAGTTGGCTTGATTCTGTTTGGGGGTCCCATCCCCCTCCTTCCCCCGCTCTCCCGCCCCTTCCCCATCGTTCCCCCAGTCCCCAATCCCCTCCCCCGTTCTTGGTTTCGGGGGTTCCAGGCCCCTCCTGCTCCCTTTGGGGGTCCCGACCCCCTTTGGTTTAATTTGGGGCCCCGGCCCCCTTCTCCCCGCGCCCCCCGCTCCCCCCGCGGCCGGGGGGGCTCCCAGCACCCCCAGTGCCACCAGAGCGGCCCCGGCTGCCCCCGCACGCCCCATCCCCATCCCCGGGGTCACCGCCCCCCGCCCCAAATTCCGCTCCTGGCAACTGATGAGTCATCAGCGACAAACGCTCTGATTGGCTGAAATGGCCCCTGGAGCAGCGGGACAGGGCGCTCTGCAGCCGGAGCTGCCCTTGTTCCTCTCTGTCCGTGCACGGAACACAGCGGGGAGGAGAACGGCAGCAGGGCCCTGCGCGTCCCCGGGCTCAGGGTTTGCGTTGCTTCAGCTCCACGGAGACGCGGGTAAAGTGAAAAACCCAAACTGTTTATTAAGGGAAAGCGAAGGGAAGGGGTGAGTTGGGAGGCAGAAAAGGGGATGGGCAGGGCCTGAGGGCTGCAGGGAGGGAGCTGTCAACAGGGGGATGGCAGGAGCTGCTGGAGCTTCCCAGAGGCTCAGCTCTGAGCAGCCAGAGCTGTGCCTGGAGCTCCAGCTGGTCCATCCTGCTCTGCAGATGCTCCCATCTTCAATGGGCACTGGAAATCGCCCATGGACGCCGGTACATCTGATCCAACAGACGAACAAAGTCCTGCAGATCTTCTTTCAAAGGTCATCTGAAGCAGTTTGCTCATGCACGATGGGCTCTCATCTTCCTTCAGGGCTTGAAGAGCTGGAAGAAAGAGGAATGGAGCCACGGTCTGAGGCCAGATTGAGGGAATCCAAGGAAAGCCTCCTGCTAGGGCCATCCCAGCCGGCTCTTGCCGTGGCCAGGAGGGAGCGGGAGACAAGGGCTTCGGCCGGAAGGCGCTGGCCACGGATCCCCCCCGTGTCCCTGGCAGCTCTCCAGGCTCTGTCCCCGCCGCCCCTGGTCCGCACAGGGAGCAGAGCCCTGGGCAGCCCAGGCAGGGATTGTAGCTCCGCAGCCAGGATTTGCAGCTGCCCCCGGCGGTGCTTGCTGCTGCCACGCGGCTGCCCCCACTCACCCTCAGTGAGGACCTGGAGCTCCTCCTTCTGCCCCATCATGAGCACTCCGGCCACCCCTGCCAAGACAGAGCCCGTGGCGGCGCCAGGCGGCACAGCTGCCCGACACGGGCGCTGCCAGCCCTGCGGCCGCACGCCCTCCTGCCCGGGCAGGGCTGCTGCCGGGCCCTGCCGCACGCTGCCGCCCGAGGGCACGGCTGCGGGAGGGCGGCGGCAGCGCCCAGGGCGGGCGGGGCTGCAGCGGCCCGGGCACGGCTCCCGCTGTAGCCAGGGCAGCAGCCGGGCCGGGGGCAGGGAGGGGCGCCGGGCTCGGGGCTCACCGATGAACCTGACGGGCCGCTCGTAGGGGCCTCTGCGGGCTCCGCGCAGGGTGGGCAGGGCCCAGCGCAGGTGCTCGGCCACTCGGCTCTCGTCCTGCAGCAGCTGCGGGAGCGCCGGCAGGAAGGGCGCGGGCTCTGCCCTCGGCCGGGCGCTCCCTGCTGGCGCCAGCAGCTGCCGAGCGGCCCGCACGGCCCAGGGCAGGGAGCGGCGTGTGGGCCGCGGGATGGCGGGGCCGGGGGCGGTGCTGGGCAGGGGCACAGCTGCCAGCGCCCGCACCCAGCACCGGGGGCAGGGCTCGGGCTCCCGGGCTGTCCTTACCAGGCTCTCGGCGAACTTCATCCGCCGCTCCTTCCTCAGCAGCTCCTCGAGGTCCCTCCTCTTCAGGAAGCGTGCGGCACAAAGCAGGGCTTGGCCAGAAGCCTGGAGAGTGGCAGAGAGCCGCGGGTGGCACCAGAGCCCAGCTGAGTCACACAGGGAGCCGTGTCCCTGTGCCACGGCCAGGGAGGCTGGAGCCCCGCTCACACCCGGGGCAGGAGGCGGCCGAGCCCCCTGCCAGGGATGCGGCAGCATCGCACAAAACCTCACCTCGGCCACCTGCAGGTTCTCATCGTGCCAGCGCAATAATAGAGGGAGCAGGCTCTGGTTCACGATTGTCGTGAGAAGCTCTTCCCCCTCTTTCACTACCAGCTCCATCACCTTGCAAAGAGCTGAATGGAAAGCAGCTGCACGTGGCTGTTGTCCTGGAAG
>JALJVW010002009.1:0-30663 GCA_024865655.1 Emberiza elegans
ATTGGCCCATTTTAATTAGGTGACTGAGACTTAGAAGCCCTCCTTCACTAGGAAATGTTATGATTTTTCTTTAGAAGATGTGGTGGTAGATGTGAAAAGAAGTAAGGTTGTTCATGATAGGAAATGGCCTGTCCCTCATGCTCCTCTCTTCTCACAGATGACAGAACCAAGAGCCGTCTCTCCCCTCTCCCGCTGCTCCTGGAGAAGAAGCCAAAGAGGAGCAAACGGATGTGGATGACCACCAGCCTCCATCCATGGTCACACCAGAGCATGGATTTTCTAAATTTGTAAGTGCCATTTGTGTGTGGTGCTGTCTTTTAGTGCCAGGCAGAGCTGCAAGTTTTGGAGCAGCCAGCACTTTGCTGTTGCAGTCTGAGGATGCTGGGTGCTGGAGTCCTGCCAGGGCGAGGGATTTCCTCCAGGCAGCGACCACAGAACTTGGCCATTGAGCTGTCATGTTGAGGCAGTAAAGGGATGGTGCATCTGGGAGAGCATCTGCCTGCTTGGCTCAGGGAAGCTCCTTCTCTTGGCTTCTGCAGTGCTGTGGCCAAGGGCAAAGGAGGTAGTGCTGGTGGTGCCAGGCCTTGGTTTCTTTTGTTTTCCCTTTTTGGAAAGGTGTGTTTGGCTTGTGAGAATCGTCTGTATTTTCCTTGAGTAGTTCTTCATTTTTAGAGTCAAATTTGGGCCAAGCTGTCTTTTGGCTTTTGATAAGCTGCAAATGGAGGATTGTGTGGTCCATGCAGCAGTGAGGGGCCAGTCTTGTCTCCGCGTGACCAAAGAAACAAAGTGTGGAGTTGCAAAGACTTGTTGTGAGGCCAAAAAAGAAGTGGCCAGTTTCTGTTGGTGCATATTTTGGTGCAGTCTGCAGCTTTGGCAAGTGCCTTGGAGCCTGGAGTGCATTTGAAGCTGCAAGTCCTTGACTGGTGTCTTGTGTTGCTCGGAAGAGGAAGGCCATCTTGCCATGGTGCCGGGTGTATCTGAAGTGAGATGGGCACCTTTGTGGCTGGGGAGCTGCGTGGGCAAAGGGACGCAGGGCTGCTGGCCTTGAGCAGCTGAAGATGAGGCAGCGTGTGGCCAGGTGGCCAAGAAGGCCAAGGGCACGGTGGCCTGTGTCAGCAGCAGTGGGGCAGCAGGAGCAGGGCAGTGAGCGTGGCCCTGTGCTGGGCAGCGCTGCGGCCACAGCTGGAGTGCTGTGTGCACTTGTGGGGCCCTGGGAAGCAGAAAGTCATGGAGGGGCTGCAGCGTGTGCACAGAAGGACAGGGGAGCTGGGCAAGGGGGTGCAGCACAAGGCCAGTGAGGAGGTGCTGAGGGAGCTTTAGCCTGGACAATGGGAGGCTCTTTGGGGACCTCCAGGCAGACTTCCATCAATCCCTGCATGACAGCTCTCACCACACGGGCTGTTTCATGCCAAATATCCCCTCAGTGCATCCAAGGGCTTTAGACGCTGGAGTGGGTGACACTTCCATCTTGTGGTGTCTTGGCTCAATGTTTTGTTAGGAATAGACGGCCTGTTCATTTTCCTGTTTTTCCAGCAAGCAAAGATGCTTCTGCACAAGGTTTCCTGCCCTTGTGCAGCCCTGGATGGGATTCTGATCAAGTCTGAGTTTTCCACGGCTGCAGCAGCAGTAGCAAAGGCATTGCTGTCACTTTCCTAGTTTTCGATTTCAGTGCTTTCAAGCAGTAAAAGCTCCCTTTTGCCAAGAGAACCATGCTTGCTGATAGCAGCCAGGGAGTCAAATCAACTTAATCTTCCTCTAGAGTGCTGTTGAATTGGCCCATTTTAATTAGGTGACTGAGACTTAGAAGCCCTCCTTCACTAGGAAATGTTATGATTTTTCTTTAGAAGATGTGGTGGTAGATGTGAAAAGAAGTAAGGTTGTTCATGATAGGAAATGGCCTGTCCCTCATGCTCCTCTCTTCTCACAGATGACAGAACCAAGAGCCGTCTCTCCCCTCTCTCCCGCTGCTCCTGGAGAAGAAGCCAAAGAGGAGCAAACGGATGTGGATGACCACCAGCCTCCGTCCATGGTCACACAAGAGCATGGATTTTCTAAATTTGTAAGTGCCATTTGTGTGTGGTGCTGTCTTTAGTGCCAGGCAGAGGTGCAAGTTTTGGAGCAGCCAGCACTTTGCTGTTGCAGTCTGAGGATGCTGGGTGCTGGAGTCCTGCCAGGAGCGAGGGATTTCCTCCAGGCAGCGACCACAGAACTTGGCCATTGAGCTGTCATGTTGAGGCAGTAAAGGGATGGTGCATCTGGGAGAGCATCTGGCTGCTTGGCTCAGGGAAGCTCCTTCTCTTGGCTTCTGCAGTGCTATGGCCAAGGGCAAAGGAGGTAGTGCTGGTGGTGCCAGGCCTTGGTTTCTTTGTTTTCCCTTTTTGGAAAGGTGTGTTTGGCTTGTGAGAATCGTCTGTATTTTCCTTGAGTAGTTCTTCCTTTTTAGAGTCAAATGTGGGCCAAGCTGTCTTTTGGCTTTTGATAAGCTGCAAATGGAGGATTGTGTGGTCCATGCAGCAGTGAGGGGCCAGTCTTGTCTCGCGTGACCAAAGAAACAAAGTGTGGAGTTGCAAAGACTTGTTGTGAGGCCAAAAGAAGAAGCGGCCAGTTTCTGTTGGTGCATATTTTGGTGCAGTCTGCAGCTTTGGCAAGTGCCTTGGAGCCTGGAGTGCATTTAAAGCTGCAAGTCCTTGACTGGTGTCTTGTGTTGCTCGGAAGAGGAAGGCCATCTTGCCATGGTGCCGGGTGTATCTGAAGTGAGATGGGCACCTTTGTGGCTGGGGAGCTGCGTGGGCCAAAAGGACGCAGGGCTGGCGGCCTTGAGCAGCTGAAGATGAGGCAGCGTGTGGCCAGGTGGCCAAGAAGGCCAAGGGCACGGTGGCCTGTGTCAGCAGCAGTGGGGCAGCAGGAGCAGGGCAGTGAGCGTGGCCCTGTGCTGGGCAGCGCTGCGGCCACAGCTGGAGTGCTGTGTGCACTTGTGGGGCCCTGGGAAGCAGAAAGTCATGGAGGGGCTGCAGCGTGTGCACAGAAGGACAGGGGAGCTGGGCAAGGGAGTGCAGCACAAGGCCAGTGAGGAGGTGCTGAGGGAGCTTTAGCATGGACAATGGGAGGCTCTTTGGGGACCTCCAGGCAGACTTCCATCAATCCCTGCATGACAGCTCTCACCACACGGGCTGTTTCATGCCAAATATCCCCTCAGTGCATCCAAGGGCTTTAGACGCTGGAGTGGGTGACACTTCCATCTTGTGGTGTCTTGGCTCAATGTTTTGTTAGGAATAGACGGCCTGTTCATTTTCCTGTTTTTCCAGCAAGCAAAGATGCTTCTGCACAAGGTTTCTTGCCCTTGTGCAGCCCTGGATGGGATTCTGATCCAGTCTGAGTTTTCCACGGCTGCAGCAGCAGTAGCAAAGGCATTGCTGTCACTTTCCTAGTTTTCGATTTCAGTGCTTTCAAGCAGTAAAAGCTCCCTTTTGCCAAGAGAACCATGCTTGCTGATAGCAGCCAGGGAGTCAAATCAACTTAATCTTCCTCTAGAGTGCTGTTGAATTGGCCCATTTTAATTAGGTGACTGAGACTTAGAAGCCCTCCTTCACTAGGAAATGTTATGATTTTTCTTTAGAAGATGTGGTGGTAGATGTGAAAAGAAGTAAGGTTGTTCATGATAGGAAATGGCCTGTCCCTCATGCTCCTCTCTTCTCACAGATGACAGAACCAAGAGCCGTCTCTCCCCTCTCTCCCGCTGCTCCTGGAGAAGAAGCCAAAGAGGAGCAAACGGATGTGGATGACCACCAGCCTCCGTCCATGGTCACACAAGAGCATGGATTTTCTAAATTTGTAAGTGCCATTTGTGTGTGGTGCTGTCTTTAGTGCCAGGCAGAGCTGCAAGTTTTGGAGCAGCCAGCACTTTGCTGTTGCAGGCTGAGGATGCTGGGTGCTGGAGTCCTGCCAGGAGCGAGGGATTTCCTCCAGGCAGTGACCACAGAACTTGGCCTTTGAGCTGTCATGTTGAGGCAGTAAAGGGATGGTGCATCTGGGAGAGCATCTGGCTGCTTGGCTCAGGGAAGCTCCTTCTCTTGGCTTCTGCAGTGCTATGGCCAAGGGCAAAGGAGGTAGTGCTGGTGGTGCCAGGCCTTGGTTTCTTTGTTTTCCCTTTTTGGAAAGGTGTGTTTGGCTTGTGAGAATCGTCTGTATTTTCCTTGAGTAGTTCTTCCTTTTTAGAGTCAAATGTGGGCCAAGCTGTCTTTTGGCTTTTGATAAGCTGCAAATGGAGGATTGTGTGGTCCATGCAGCAGTGAGGGGCCAGTCTTGTCTCGCGTGACCAAAGAAACAAAGTGTGGAGTTGCAAAGACTTGTTGTGAGGCCAAAAGAAGAAGCGGCCAGTTTCTGTTGGTGCATATTTTGGTGCAGTCTGCAGCTTTGGCAAGTGCCTTGGAGCCTGGAGTGCATTTGAAGCTGCAAGTCCTTGACTGGTGTCTTGTGTTGCTCGGAAGAGGAAGGCCATCTTGCCATGGTGCCTGCTGTATCTGAAGTGAGATGGGCACCTTTGTGGCTGGGGAGCTGCGTGGGACAAAAGGACGCAGGGCTGGCGGCCTTGAGCAGCTGAAGATGAGGCAGCGTGTGGCCAGGTGGCCAAGAAGGCCAAGGGCACGGTGGCCTGTGTCAGCAGCAGTGGGGCAGCAGGAGCAGGGCAGTGAGCGTGGCCCTGTGCTGGGCAGCGCTGCGGCCACAGCTGGAGTGCTGTGTGCACTTGTGGGGCCCTGGGAAGCAGAAAGTCATGGAGGGGCTGCAGCGTGTGCACAGAAGGACAGGGGAGCTGGGCAAGGGGGTGCAGCACAAGGCCAGTGAGGAGGTGCTGAGGGAGCTTTAGCCTGGACAATGGGAGGCTCTTTGGGGACCTCCAGGCAGACTTCCATCAATCCCTGCATGACAGCTCTCACCACACGGGCTGTTTCATGCCAAATATCCCCTCAGTGCATCCAAGGGCTTTAGACGCTGGAGTGGGTGACACTTCCATCTTGTGGTGTCTTGGCTCAATGTTTTGTTAGGAATAGACGGCCTGTTCATTTTCCTGTTTTTCCAGCAAGCAAAGATGCTTCTGCACAAGGTTTCTTGCCCTTGTGCAGCCCTGGATGGGATTCTGATCAAGTCTGAGTTTTCCATGGCTGCAGCAGCAGTAGCAAAGGCGTTGCTGTCACTTTCCTAGTTTTCGATTTCAGTGCTTTCAAGCAGTAAAAGCTCCCTTTTGCCAAGAGAACCATGCTTGCTGATAGCAGCCAGGGAGTCAAATCAACTTAATCTTCCTCTAGAGTGCTGTTGAATTGGCCCATTTTAATTAGGTGACTGAGACTTAGAAGCCCTCCTTCACTAGGAAATGTTATGATTTTTCTTTAGAAGATGTGGTGGTAGATGTGAAAAGAAGTAAGGTTGTTCATGATAGGAAATGGCCTGTCCCTCATGCTCCTCTCTTCTCACAGATGACAGAACCAAGAGCCGTCTCTCCCCTCTCTCCCGCTGCTCCTGGAGAAGAAGCCAAAGAGGAGCAAACGGATGTGGATGACCACCAGCCTCCGTCCATGGTCACACAAGAGCATGGATTTTCTAAATTTGTAAGTGCAATTTGTGTGTGGTGCTGTCTTTAGTGCCAGGCAGAGCTGCAAGTTTTGGAGCAGCCAGCACTTTGCTGTTGCAGGCTGAGGATGCTGGGTGCTGGAGTCCTGCCAGGAGTGAGGGATTTCCTCCAGGCAGTGACCACAGAACTTGGCCTTTGAGCTGTCACGTTGAGGCAGTAAAGGGATGGTGCATCTGGGAGAGCATCTGGCTGCTTGGCTCAGGGAAGCTCCTTCTCTTGGCTTCTGCAGTGCTATGGCCAAGGGCAAAGGAGGTAGTGCTGGTGGTGCCAGGCCTTGGTTTCTTTGTTTTCCCTTTTTGGAAAGGTGTGTTTGGCTTGTGAGAATCGTCTGTATTTTCCTTGAGTAGTTCTTCCTTTTTAGAGTCAAATGTGGGCCAAGCTGTCTTTTGGCTTTTGATAAGCTGCAAATGGAGGATTGTGTGGTCCATGCAGCAGTGAGGGGCCAGTCTTGTCTCGCGTGACCAAAGAAACAAAGTGTGGAGTTGCAAAGACTTGTTGTGAGGCCAAAAGAAGAAGCGGCCAGTTTCTGTTGGTGCATATTTTGGTGCAGTCTGCAGCTTTGGCAAGTGCCTTGGAGCCTGGAGTGCATTTGAAGCTGCAAGTCCTTGACTGGTGTCTTGTGTTGCTCGGAAGAGGAAGGCCATCTTGCCATGCTGCCTGCTGTATCTGAAGTGAGATGGGCACCTTTGTGGCTGGGGAGCTGCGTGGGCCAAAAGGACGCAGGGCTGGCGGCCTTGAGCAGCTGAAGATGAGGCAGCGTGTGGCCAGGTGGCCAAGAAGGCCAAGGGCACGGTGGCCTGTGTCAGCAGCAGTGGGGCAGCAGGAGCAGGGCAGTGAGCGTGGCCCTGTGCTGGGCAGCGCTGCGGCCACAGCTGGAGTGCTGTGTGCACTTGTGGGGCCCTGGGAAGCAGAAAGTCATGGAGGGGCTGCAGCGTGTGCACAGAAGGACAGGGGAGCTGGGCAAGGGGGTGCAGCACAAGGCCAGTGAGGAGGTGCTGAGGGAGCTTTAGCCTGGACAATGGGAGGCTCTTTGGGGACCTCCAGGCAGACTTCCATCAATCCCTGCATGACAGCTCTCACCACACGGGCTGTTTCATGCCAAATATCCCCTCAGTGCATCCAAGGGCTTTAGACGCTGGAGTGGGTGACACTTCCATCTTGTGGTGTCTTGGCTCAATGTTTTGTTAGGAATAGACGGCCTGTTCATTTTCCTGTTTTTCCAGCAAGCAAAGATGCTTCTGCACAAGGTTTCCTGCCCTTGTGCAGCCCTGGATGGGATTCTGATCCAGTCTGAGTTTTCCACGGCTGCAGCAGCAGTAGCAAAGGCGTTGCTGTCACTTTCCTAGTTTTCGATTTCAGTGCTTTCAAGCAGTAAAAGCTCCCTTTTGCCAAGATAACCATGCTTGCTGATAGCAGCCAGGGAGTCAAATCAACTTAATCTTCCTCTAGAGTGCTGTTGAATTGGCCCATTTTAATTAGGTGACTGAGACTTAGAAGCCCTCCTTCACTAGGAAATGTTATGATTTTTCTTTAGAAGATGTGGTGGTAGATGTGAAAAGAAGTAAGGTTGTTCATGATAGGAAATGGCCTGTCCCTCATGCTCCTCTCTTCTCACAGATGACAGAACCAAGAGCCGTCTCTCCCCTCTCTCCCGCTGCTCCTGGAGAAGAAGCCAAAGAGGAGCAAACGGATGTGGATGACCACCAGCCTCCGTCCATGGTCACACAAGAGCATGGATTTTCTAAATTTGTAAGTGCCATTTGTGTGTGGTGCTGTCTTTAGTGCCAGGCAGAGGTGCAAGTTTTGGAGCAGCCAGCACTTTGCTGTTGCAGGCTGAGGATGCTGGGTGCTGGAGTCCTGCCAGGAGCGAGGGATTTCCTCCAGGCAGCGACCACAGAACTTGGCCTTTGAGCTGTCATGTTGAGTCAGTAAAGGGATGGTGCATCTGGGAGAGCATCTGCCTGCTTGGCTCAGGGAAGCTCCTTCTCTTGGCTTCTGCAGTGCTGTGGCCAAGGGCAAAGGAGGTAGTGCTGGTGGTGCCAGGCCTTGGTTTCTTTGTTTTCCCTTTTTGGAAAGGTGTGTTTGGCTTGTGAGAATCGTCTGTATTTTCCTTGAGTAGTTCTTCATTTTTAGAGTCTAATTTGGGCCAAGCTGTCTTTTGGCTTTTGATAAGCTGCAAATGGAGGATTGTGTGGTCCATGCAGCAGTGAGGGGCCAGTCTTGTCTCGCGTGACCAAAGAAACAAAGTGTGGAGTTGCAAAGACTTGTTGTGAGGCCAAAAGAAGAAGCGGCCAGTTTCTGTTGGTGCATATTTTGGTGCAGTCTGCAGCTTTGGCAAGTGCCTTGGAGCCTGGAATGCATTTGAAGCTGCAAGTCCTTGACTGGTGTCTTGTGTTGCTCGGAAGAGGAAGGCCATCTTGCCATGCTGCCTGCTGTATCTGAAGTGAGATGGGCACCTTTGTGGCTGGGGAGCTGCGTGGGCCAAAAGGACGCAGGGCTGGCGGCCTTGAGCAGCTGAAGATGAGGCAGCGTGTGGCCAGGTGGCCAAGAAGGCCAAGGGCACGGTGGCCTGTGTCAGCAGCAGTGGGGCAGCAGGAGCAGGGCAGTGAGCGTGGCCCTGTGCTGGGCAGCGCTGCGGCCACAGCTGGAGTGCTGTGTGCACTTGTGGGGCCCTGGGAAGCAGAAAGTCATGGAGGGGCTGCAGCGTGTGCACAGAAGGACAGGGGAGCTGGGCAAGGGGGTGCAGCACAAGGCCAGTGAGGAGGTGCTGAGGGAGCTTTAGCCTGGACAATGGGAGGCTCTTTGGGGACCTCCAGGCAGACTTCCATCAATCCCTGCATGACAGCTCTCACCACACGGGCTGTTTCATGCCAAATATCCCCTCAGTGCATCCAAGGGCTTTAGACGCTGGAGTGGGTGACACTTCCATCTTGTGGTGTCTTGGCTCAATGTTTTGTTAGGAATAGACGGCCTGTTCATTTTCCTGTTTTTCCAGCAAGCAAAGATGCTTCTGCACAAGGTTTCCTGCCCTTGTGCACCCCTGGATGGGATTCTGATCCAGTCTGAGTTTTCCACGGCTGCAGCAGCAGTAGCAAAGGCGTTGCTGTCACTTTCCTAGTTTTCGATTTCAGTGCTTTCAAGCAGTAAAAGCTCCCTTTTGCCAAGATAACCATGCTTGCTGATAGCAGCCAGGGAGTCAAATCAACTTAATCTTCCTCTAGAGTGCTGTTGAATTGGCCCATTTTAATTAGGTGACTGAGACTTAGAAGCCCTCCTTCACTAGGAAATGTTATGATTTTTCTTTAGAAGATGTGGTGGTAGATGTGAAAAGAAGTAAGGTTGTTCATGATAGGAAATGGCCTGTCCCTCATGCTCCTCTCTTCTCACAGATGACAGAACCAAGAGCCGTCTCTCCCCTCTCTCCCGCTGCTCCTGGAGAAGAAGCCAAAGAGGAGCAAACGGATGTGGATGACCACCAGCCTCCGTCCATGGTCACACAAGAGCATGGATTTTCTAAATTTGTAAGTGCCATTTGTGTGTGGTGCTGTCTTTAGTGCCAGGCAGAGGTGCAAGTTTTGGAGCAGCCAGCACTTTGCTGTTGCAGGCTGAGGATGCTGGGTGCTGGAGTCCTGCCAGGAGCGAGGGATTTCCTCCAGGCAGCGACCACAGAACTTGGCCATTGAGCTGTCATGTTGAGGCAGTAAAGGGATGGTGCATCTGGGAGAGCATCTGGCTGCTTGGCTCAGGGAAGCTCCATCTCTTGGCTTCTGCAGTGCTGTGGCCAAGGGCAAAGGAGGTAGTGCTGGTGGTGCCAGGCCTTGGTTTCTTTGTTTTCCCTTTTTGGAAAGGTGTGTTTGGCTTGTGAGAATCGTCTGTATTTTCCTTGAGTAGTTCTTCCTTTTTAGAGTCTAATTTGGGCCAAGCTGTCTTTTGGCTTTTGATAAGCTGCAAATGGAGGATTGTGTGGTCCATGCAGCAGTGAGGGGCCAGTCTTGTCTCGCGTGACCAAAGAAACAAAGTGTGGAGTTGCAAAGACTTGTTGTGAGGCCAAAAGAAGAAGCGGCCAGTTTCTGTTGGTGCATATTTTGGTGCAGTCTGCAGCTTTGGCAAGTGCCTTGGAGCCTGGAGTGCATTTAAAGCTGCAAGTCCTTGACTGGTGTCTTGTGTTGCTCGGAAGAGGAAGGCCATCTTGCCATGCTGCCTGCTGTATCTGAAGTGAGATGGGCACCTTTGTGGCTGGGGAGCTGCGTGGGCCAAAAGGACGCAGGGCTGGCGGCCTTGAGCAGCTGAAGATGAGGCAGCGTGTGGCCAGGTGGCCAAGAAGGCCAAGGGCACGGTGGCCTGTGTCAGCAGCAGTGGGGCAGCAGGAGCAGGGCAGTGAGCGTGGCCCTGTGCTGGGCAGCGCTGCGGCCACAGCTGGAGTGCTGTGTGCACTTGTGGGGCCCTGGGAAGCAGAAAGTCATGGAGGGGCTGCAGCGTGTGCACAGAAGGACAGGGGAGCTGGGCAAGGGGTGCAGCACAAGGCCAGTGAGGAGGTGCTGAGGGAGCTTTAGCCTGGACAATGGGAGGCTCTTTGGGGACCTCCAGGCAGACTTCCATCAATCCCTGCATGACAGCTCTCACCACACGGGCTGTTTCATGCCAAATATCCCCTCAGTGCATCCAAGGGCTTTAGACGCTGGAGTGGGTGACACTTCCATCTTGTGGTGTCTTGGCTCAATGTTTTGTTAGGAATAGACGGCCTGTTCATTTTCCTGTTTTTCCAGCAAGCAAAGATGCTTCTGCACAAGGTTTCCTGCCCTTGTGCAGCCCTGGATGGGATTCTGATCCAGTCTGAGTTTTCCACGGCTGCAGCAGCAGTAGCAAAGGCGTTGCTGTCACTTTCCTAGTTTTCGATTTCAGTGTTTTCAAGCAGTAAAAGCTCCCTTTTGCCAAGAGAACCATGCTTGCTGATAGCAGCCAGGGAGTCAAATCAACTTAATCTTCCTCTAGAGTGCTGTTGAATTGGCCCATTTTAATTAGGTGACTGAGACTTAGAAGCCCTCCTTCACTAGGAAATGTTATGATTTTTCTTTAGAAGATGTGGTGGTAGATGTGAAAAGAAGTAAGGTTGTTCATGATAGGAAATGGCCTGTCCCTCATGCTCCTCTCTTCTCACAGATGACAGAACCAAGAGCCGTCTCTCCCCTCTCTCCCGCTGCTCCTGGAGAAGAAGCCAAAGAGGAGCAAACGGATGTGGATGACCACCAGCCTCCGTCCATGGTCACACAAGAGCATGGATTTTCTAAATTTGTAAGTGCCATTTGTGTGTGGTGCTGTCTTTAGTGCCAGGCAGAGCTGCAAGTTTTGGAGCAGCCAGCACTTTGCTGTTGCAGGCTGAGGATGCTGGGTGCTGGAGTCCTGCCAGGAGCGAGGGATTTCCTCCAGGCAGCGACCACAGAACTTGGCCATTGAGCTGTCATGTTGAGGCAGTAAAGGGATGGTGCATCTGGGAGAGCATCTGGCTGCTTGGCTCAGGGAAGCTCCATCTCTTGGCTTCTGCAGTGCTGTGGCCAAGGGCAAAGGAGGTAGTGCTGGTGGTGCCAGGCCTTGGTTTCTTTGTTTTCCCTTTTTGGAAAGGTGTGTTTGGCTTGTGAGAATCGTCTGTATTTTCCTTGAGTAGTTCTTCCTTTTTAGAGTCAAATGTGGGCCAAGCTGTCTTTTGGCTTTTGATAAGCTGCAAATGGAGGATTGTGTGGTCCATGCAGCAGTGAGGGGCCAGTCTTGTCTCGCGTGACCAAAGAAACAAAGTGTGGAGTTGCAAAGACTTGTTGTGAGGCCAAAAGAAGAAGCGGCCAGTTTCTGTTGGTGCATATTTTGGTGCAGTCTGCAGCTTTGGCAAGTGCCTTGGAGCCTGGAGTGCATTTGAAGCTGCAAGTCCTTGACTGGTGTCTTGTGTTGCTCGGAAGAGGAAGGCCATCTTGCCATGCTGCCTGCTGTATCTGAAGTGAGATGGGCACCTTTGTGGCTGGGGAGCTGCGTGGGCCAAAAGGACGCAGGGCTGGCGGCCTTGAGCAGCTGAAGATGAGGCAGCGTGTGGCCAGGTGGCCAAGAAGGCCAAGGGCACGGTGGCCTGTGTCAGCAGCAGTGGGGCAGCAGGAGCAGGGCAGTGAGCGTGGCCCTGTGCTGGGCAGCGCTGCAGGCCACAGCTGGAGTGCTGTGTGCACTTGTGGGGCCCTGGGAAGCAGAAAGTCATGGAGGGGCTGCAGCGTGTGCACAGAAGGACAGGGGAGCTGGGCAAGGGGTGCAGCACAAGGCCAGTGAGGAGGTGCTGAGGGAGCTTTAGCCTGGACAATGGGAGGCTCTTTGGGGACCTCCAGGCAGACTTCCATCAATCCCTGCATGACAGCTCTCACCACACGGGCTGTTTCATGCCAAATATCCCCTCAGTGCATCCAAGGGCTTTAGACGCTGGAGTGGGTGACACTTCCATCTTGTGGTGTCTTGGCTCAAAGTTTTGTTAGGAATAGACGGCCTGTTACTTTTCCTGTTTTTCCAGCAAGCAAAGATGCTTCTGCACAAGGTTTCCTGCCCTTGTGCAGCCCTGGATGGGATTCTGATCCAGTCTGAGTTTTCCACGGCTGCAGCAGCAGTAGCAAAGGCGTTGCTGTCACTTTCCTAGTTTTCGATTTCAGTGTTTTCAAGCAGTAAAAGCTCCCTTTTGCCAAGAGAACCATGCTTGCTGATAGCAGCCAGGGAGTCAAATCAACTTAATCTTCCTCTAGAGTGCTGTTGAATTGGCCCATTTTAATTAGGTGACTGAGACTTAGAAGCCCTCCTTCACTAGGAAATGTTATGATTTTTCTTTAGAAGATGTGGTGGTAGATGTGAAAAGAAGTAAGGTTGTTCATGATAGGAAATGGCCTGTCCCTCATGCTCCTCTCTTCTCACAGATGACAGAACCAAGAGCCGTCTCTCCCCTCTCTCCCGCTGCTCCTGGAGAAGAAGCCAAAGAGGAGCAAACGGATGTGGATGACAACCAGCCTCCATCCATGGGAAGACCAGAGCATGGATATTCTAAATTTGTAAGTGCCATTTGTGTGTGGTGCTGTCTTTAGTGCCAGGCAGAGCTGCAAGTTTTGGAGCAGCCAGCACTTTGCTGTTGCAGGCTGAGGATGCTGGGTGCTGGAGTCCTGCCAGGAGCGAGGGATTTCCTCCAGGCAGCGACCACAGAACTTGGCCATTGAGCTGTCATGTTGAGGCAGTAAAGGGATGGTGCATCTGGGAGAGCATCTGCCTGCTTGGCTCAGGGAAGCTCCTTCTCTTGGCTTCTGCAGTGCTATGGCCAAGGGCAAAGGAGGTAGTGCTGGTGGTGCCAGGCCTTGGTTTCTTTGTTTTCCCTTTTTGGAAAGGTGTGTTTGGCTTGTGAGAATCGTCTGTATTTTCCTTGAGTAGTTCTTCCTTTTTAGAGTCAAATGTGGGCCAAGCTGTCTTTTGGCTTTTGATAAGCTGCAAATGGAGGATTGTGTGGTCCATGCAGCAGTGAGGGGCCAGTCTTGTCTCGCGTGACCAAAGAAACAAAGTGTGGAGTTGCAAAGACTTGTTGTGAGGCCAAAAGAAGAAGCGGCCAGTTTCTGTTGGTGCATATTTTGGTGCAGTCTGCAGCTTTGGCAAGTGCCTTGGAGCCTGGAATGCATTTGAAGCTGCAAGTCCTTGACTGGTGTCTTGTGTTGCTCGGAAGAGGAAGGCCATCTTGCCATGGTGCCGGGTGTATCTGAAGTGAGATGGGCACCTTTGTGGCTGGGGAGCTGCGTGGGCCAAAAGGACGCAGGGCTGGCGGCCTTGAGCAGCTGAAGATGAGGCAGCGTGTGGCCAGGTGGCCAAGAAGGCCAAGGGCACGGTGGCCTGTGTCAGCAGCAGTGGGGCAGCAGGAGCAGGGCAGTGAGCGTGGCCCTGTGCTGGGCAGCGCTGCGGCCACAGCTGGAGTGCTGTGTGCACTTGTGGGGCCCTGGGAAGCAGAAAGTCATGGAGGGGCTGCAGCGTGTGCACAGAAGGACAGGGGAGCTGAGCAAGGGAGTGCAGCACAAGGCCAGTGAGGAGGTGCTGAGGGAGCTTTAGCATGGACAATGGGAGGCTCTTTGGGGACCTCCAGGCAGACTTCCATCAATCCCTGCATGACAGCTCTCACCACACGGGCTGTTTCATGCCAAATATCCCCTCAGTGCATCCAAGGGCTTTAGACGCTGGAGTGGGTGACACTTCCATCTTGTGGTGTCTTGGCTCAAAGTTTTGTTAGGAATAGACGGCCTGTTACTTTTCCTGTTTTTCCAGCAAGCAAAGATGCTTCTGCACAAGGTTTCCTGCCCTTGTGCAGCCCTGGATGGGATTCTGATCCAGTCTGAGTTTTCCACGGCTGCAGCAGCAGTAGCAAAGGCGTTGCTGTCACTTTCCTAGTTTTCGATTTCAGTGTTTTCAAGCAGTAAAAGCTCCCTTTTGCCAAGAGAACCATGCTTGCTGATAGCAGCCAGGGAGTCAAATCAACTTAATCTTCCTCTAGAGTGCTGTTGAATTGGCCCATTTTAATTAGGTGACTGAGACTTAGAAGCCCTCCTTCACTAGGAAATGTTATGATTTTTCTTTAGAAGATGTGGTGGTAGATGTGAAAAGAAGTAAGGTTGTTCATGATAGGAAATGGCCTGTCCCTCATGCTCCTCTCTTCTCACAGATGACAGAACCAAGAGCCGTCTCTCCCCTCTCTCCCGCTGCTCCTGGAGAAGAAGCCAAAGAGGAGCAAACGGATGTGGATGACAACCAGCCTCCATCCATGGGAAGACCAGAGCATGGATATTCTAAATTTGTAAGTGCCATTTGTGTGTGGTGCTGTCTTTAGTGCCAGGCAGAGCTGCAAGTTTTGGAGCAGCCAGCACTTTGCTGTTGCAGTCTGAGGATGCTGGGTGCTGGAGTCCTGCCAGGAGCGAGGGATTTCCTCCAGGCAGCGACCACAGAACTTGGCCATTGAGCTGTCATGTTGAGGCAGTAAAGGGATGGTGCATCTGGGAGAGCATCTGCCTGCTTGGCTCAGGGAAGCTCCTTCTCTTGGCTTCTGCAGTGCTATGGCCAAGGGCAAAGGAGGTAGTGCTGGTGGTGCCAGGCCTTGGTTTCTTTGTTTTCCCTTTTTGGAAAGGTGTGTTTGGCTTGTGAGAATCGTCTGTATTTTCCTTGAGTAGTTCTTCCTTTTTAGAGTCAAATGTGGGCCAAGCTGTCTTTTGGCTTTTGATAAGCTGCAAATGGAGGATTGTGTGGTCCATGCAGCAGTGAGGGGCCACTCTTGTCCCGTGTGGCCAAAGAAACAAAGTGTGGAGTTGCAAAGATTTGTTGTGAGGCCAAAAGAAGAAGCGGCCAGTTTCTGTTGGTGCATATTTTGGTGCAGTCTGCAGCTTTGGCAAGTGCCTTGGAGCCTGGAGTGCATTTCAGGCTGCAAGTCCTTGCCTGGTGTCTTGTGTTGCTCGGAAGAGGAAGGCCATCTTGCCATGCTGCCTGCTGTATCTGAAGTGAGATGGGCACCTTTGTGGCTGGGGAGCTGCGTGGGCCAAAAGGATGCAGGGCTGGCGGCCTTGAGCAGCTGAAGATGAGGCAGCGTGTGGCCAGGTGGCCAAGAAGGCCAAGGGCACGGTGGCCTGTGTCAGCAGCAGTGGGGCAGCAGGAGCAGGGCAGTGAGCGTGGCCCTGTGCTGGGCAGCGCTGCGGCCACAGCTGGAGTGCTGTGTGCACTTGTGGGGCCCTGGGAAGCAGAAAGTCCTGGAGGGGCTGCAGCGTGTGCACAGAAGGACAGGGGAGCTGAGCAAGGGAGTGCAGCACAAGGCCAGTGAGGAGGTGCTGAGGGAGCTTTAGCATGGACAATGGGAGGCTCTTTGGGGACCTCCAGGCAGACTTCCATCAATCCCTGCATGACAGCTCTCACCACACGGGCTGTTTCATGCCAAATATCCCCTCAGTGCATCCAAGGGCTTTAGACGCTGGAGTGGGTGACACTTCCATCTTGTGGTGTCTTGGCTCAAAGTTTTGTTAGGAATAGACGGCCTGTTACTTTTCCTGTTTTTCCAGCAAGCAAAGATGCTTCTGCACAAGGTTTCCTGCCCTTGTGCACCCCTGGATGGGATTCTGATCCAGTCTGAGTTTTCCACGGCTGCAGCAGCAGTAGCAAAGGCGTTGCTGTCACTTTCCTAGTTTTCGATTTCAGTGTTTTCAAGCAGTAAAAGCTCCCTTTTGCCAAGAGAACCATGCTTGCTGATAGCAGCCAGGGAGTCAAATCAACTTAATCTTCCTCTAGAGTGCTGTTGAATTGGCCCATTTTAATTAGGTGACTGAGACTTAGAAGCCCTCCTTCACTAGGAAATGTTATGATTTTTCTTTAGAAGATGTGGTGGTAGATGTGAAAAGAAGTAAGGTTGTTCATGATAGGAAATGGCCTGTCCCTCATGCTCCTCTCTTCTCACAGATGACAGAACCAAGAGCCGTCTCTCCCCTCTCTCCCGCTGCTCCTGGAGAAGAAGCCAAAGAGGAGCAAACGGATGTGGATGACAACCAGCCTCCATCCATGGGAAGACCAGAGCATGGATATTCTAAATTTGTAAGTGCCATTTGTGTGTGGTGCTGTCTTTAGTGCCAGGCAGAGCTGCAAGTTTTGGAGCAGCCAGCACTTTGCTGTTGCAGGCTGAGGATGCTGGGTGCTGGAGTCCTGCCAGGAGCGAGGGATTTCCTCCAGGCAGCGACCACAGAACTTGGCCATTGAGCTGTCATGTTGAGGCAGTAAAGGGATGGTGCATCTGGGAGAGCATCTGGCTGCTTGGCTCAGGGAAGCTCCTTCTCTTGGCTTCTGCAGTGCTATGGCCAAGGGCAAAGGAGGTAGTGCTGGTGGTGCCAGGCCTTGGTTTCTTTGTTTTCCCTTTTTGGAAAGGTGTGTTTGGCTTGTGAGAATCGTCTGTATTTTCCTTGAGTAGTTCTTCCTTTTTAGAGTCAAATGTGGGCCAAGCTGTCTTTTGGCTTTTGATAAGCTGCAAATGGAGGATTGTGTGGTCCATGCAGCAGTGAGGGGCCAGTCTTGTCCCGTGTGGCCAAAGAAACAAAGTGTGGAGTTGCAAAGACTTGTTGTGAGGCCAAAAGAAGAAGCGGCCAGTTTCTGTTGCTGCATATTTTGGTGCAGTCTGCAGCTTTGGCAAGTGCCTTGGAGCCTGGAGTGCATTTCAGGCTGCAAGTCCTTGCCTGGTGTCTTGTGTTGCTCGGAAGAGGAAGGCCATCTTGCCATGCTGCCTGCTGTATCTGAAGTGAGATGGGCACCTTTGTGGCTGGGGAGCTGCGTGGGCCAAAAGGATGCAGGGCTGGCGGCCTTGAGCAGCTGAAGATGAGGCAGCGTGTGGCCAGGTGGCCAAGAAGGCCAAGGGCACGGTGGCCTGTGTCAGCAGCAGTGGGGCAGCAGGAGCAGGGCAGTGAGCGTGGCCCTGTGCTGGGCAGCGCTGCGGCCACAGCTGGAGTGCTGTGTGCACTTGTGGGGCCCTGGGAAGCAGAAAGTCATGGAGGGGCTGCAGCGTGTGCACAGAAGGACAGGGGAGCTGAGCAAGGGAGTGCAGCACAAGGCCAGTGAGGAGGTGCTGAGGGAGCTTTAGCATGGACAATGGGAGGCTCTTTGGGGACCTCCAGGCAGACTTCCATCAATCCCTGCATGACAGCTCTCACCACACGGGCTGTTTCATGCCAAATATCCCCTCAGTGCATCCAAGGGCTTTAGACGCTGGAGTGGGTGACACTTCCATCTTGTGGTGTCTTGGCTCAAAGTTTTGTTAGGAATAGACGGCCTGTTACTTTTCCTGTTTTTCCAGCAAGCAAAGATGCTTCTGCACAAGGTTTCCTGCCCTTGTGCACCCCTGGATGGGATTCTGATCCAGTCTGAGTTTTCCACGGCTGCAGCAGCAGTAGCAAAGGCGTTGCTGTCACTTTCCTAGTTTTCGATTTCAGTGTTTTCAAGCAGTAAAAGCTCCCTTTTGCCAAGAGAACCATGCTTGCTGATAGCAGCCAGGGAGTCAAATCAACTTAATCTTCCTCTAGAGTGCTGTTGAATTGGCCCATTTTAATTAGGTGACTGAGACTTAGAAGCCCTCCTTCACTAGGAAATGTTATGATTTTTCTTTAGAAGATGTGGTGGTAGATGTGAAAAGAAGTAAGGTTGTTCATGATAGGAAATGGCCTGTCCCTCATGCTCCTCTCTTCTCACAGATGACAGAACCAAGAGCCGTCTCTCCCCTCTCCCGCTGCTCCTGGAGAAGAAGCCAAAGAGGAGCAAACGGATGTGGATGACCACCAGCCTCCATCCATGGGAAGACCAGAGCATGGATTTTCTAAATTTGTAAGTGCCATTTTGTGTGGTGCTGTCTTTAGTGCCAGGCAGAGCTGCAAGTTTTGGAGCAGCCAGCACTTTGCTGTTGCAGGCTGAGGATGCTGGGTGCTGGAGTCCTGCCAGGAGCGAGGGATTTCCTCCAGGCAGCGACCACAGAACTTGGCCATTGAGCTGTCATGTTGAGGCAGTAAAGGGATGGTGCATCTGGGAGAGCATCTGGCTGCTTGGCTCAGGGAAGCTCCTTCTCTTGGCTTCTGCAGTGCTATGGCCAAGGGCAAAGGAGGTAGTGCTGGTGGTGCCAGGCCTTGGTTTCTTTGTTTTCCCTTTTTGGAAAGGTGTGTTTGGCTTGTGAGAATCGTCTGTATTTTCCTTGAGTAGTTCTTTCTTTTTAGAGTCAAATTTGGGCCAAGCTGTCTTTTGGCTTTTGATAAGCTGCAAATGGAGGATTGTGTGGTCCATGCAGCAGTGAGGGGCCAGTCTTGTCCCGTGTGGCCAAAGAAACAAAGTGTGGAGTTGCAAAGACTTGTTGTGAGGCCAAAAGAAGAAGCGGCCAGTTTCTGTTGGTGCATATTTTGGTGCAGTCTGCAGCTTTGGCAAGTGCCTTGGAGCCTGGAGTGCATTTGAAGCTGCAAGTCCTTGCCTGGTGTCTTGTGTTGCTCGGAAGAGGAAGGCCATCTTGCCATGGTGCCTGCTGTGTCTGATGTGAGATGGGCACCTTTGGGGCTTGGGAGCTGCGTGGGCCAAAAGGACGCAGGGCTGGCGGCCTTGAGCAGCTGAAGATGAGGCAGCGTGTGGCCAGGTGGCCAAGAAGGCCAAGGGCACGGTGGCCTGTGTCAGCAGCAGTGGGGCAGCAGGAGCAGGGCAGTGAGCGTGGCCCTGTGCTGGGCAGCGCTGCGGCCACAGCTGGAGTGCTGTGTGCACTTGTGGGGCCCTGGGAAGCAGAAAGTCATGGAGGGGCTGCAGCGTGTGCACAGAAGGACAGGGGAGCTGAGCAAGGGAGTGCAGCACAAGGCCAGTGAGGAGGTGCTGAGGGAGCTTTAGCATGGACAATGGGAGGCTCTTTGGGGACCTCCAGGCAGACTTCCATCAATCCCTGCATGACAGCTCTCACCACACGGGCTGTTTCATGCCAAATATCCCCTCAGTGCATCCAAGGGCTTTAGACGCTGGAGTGGGTGACACTTCCATCTTGTGGTGTCTTGGCTCAAAGTTTTGTTAGGAATAGACGGCCTGTTCATTTTCCTGTTTTTCCAGCAAGCAAAGATGCTTCTGCACAAGGTTTCCTGCCCTTGTGCACCCCTGGATGGGATTCTGATCCAGTCTGAGTTTTCCACGGCTGCAGCAGCAGTAGCAAAGGCGTTGCTGTCACTTTCCTAGTTTTCGATTTCAGTGCTTTCAAGCAGTAAAAGCTCCCTTTTGCCAAGAGAACCATGCTTGCTGATAGCAGCCAGGGAGTCAAATCAACTTAATCTTCCTCTAGAGTGCTGTTGAATTGGCCCATTTTAATTAGGTGACTGAGACTTAGAAGCCCTCCTTCACTAGGAAATGTTATGATTTTTCTTTAGAAGATGTGGTGGTAGATGTGAAAAGAAGTAAGGTTGTTCATGATAGGAAATGGCCTGTCCCTCATGCTCCTCTCTTCTCACAGATGACAGAACCAAGAGCCGTCTCTCCCCTCTCTCCCGCTGCTCCTGGAGAAGAAGCCAAAGAGGAGCAAACGGATGTGGATGACAACCAGCCTCCATCCATGGGAAGACCAGAGCATGGATATTCTAAATTTGTAAGTGCCATTTGTGTGTGGTGCTGTCTTTAGTGCCAGGCAGAGGTGCAAGTTTTGGAGCAGCCAGCACTTTGCTGTTGCAGTCTGAGGATGCTGGGTGCTGGAGTCCTGCCAGGAGCGAGGGATTTCCTCCAGGCAGCGACCACAGAACTTGGCCATTGAGCTGTCATGTTGAGGCAGTAAAGGGATGGTGCATCTGGGAGAGCATCTGGCTGCTTGGCTCAGGGAAGCTCCTTCTCTTGGCTTCTGCAGTGCTATGGCCAAGGGCAAAGGAGGTAGTGCTGGTGGTGCCAGGCCTTGGTTTCTTTGTTTTCCCTTTTTGGAAAGGTGTGTTTGGCTTGTGAGAATCGTCTGTATTTTCCTTGAGTAGTTCTTCCTTTTTAGAGTCAAATGTGGGCCAAGCTGTCTTTTGGCTTTTGATAAGCTGCAAATGGAGGATTGTGTGGTCCATGCAGCAGTGAGGGGCCAGTCTTGTCCCGTGTGGCCAAAGAAACAAAGTGCGGAGTTGCAAAGACTTGTTGTGAGGCCAAAAGAAGAAGCGGCCAGTTTCTGTTGGTGCATATTTTGGTGCAGTCTGCAGCTTTGGCAAGTGCCTTGGAGCCTGGAGTGCATTTGAAGCTGCAAGTCCTTGAGTGCTGTCTTGTGTTGCTCGGAAGAGGAAGGCCATCTTGCCATGCTGCCTGCTGTATCTGAAGTGAGATGGGCACCTTTGTGGCTGGGGAGCTGCGTGGGCCAAAAGGACGCAGGGCTGGCGGCCTTGAGCAGCTGAAGATGAGGCAGCGTGTGGCCAGGTGGCCAAGAAGGCCAAGGGCACGGTGGCCTGTGTCAGCAGCAGTGGGGCAGCAGGAGCAGGGCAGTGAGCGTGGCCCTGTGCTGGGCAGCGCTGCGGCCACAGCTGGAGTGCTGTGTGCACTTGTGGGGCCCTGGGAAGCAGAAAGTCATGGAGGGGCTGCAGCGTGTGCACAGAAGGACAGGGGAGCTGGGCAAGGGGGTGCAGCACAAGGCCAGTGAGGAGGTGCTGAGGGAGCTTTAGCATGGACAATGGGAGGCTCTTTGGGGACCTCCAGGCAGACTTCCATCAATCCCTGCATGACAGCTCTCACCACACGGGCTGTTTCATGCCAAATATCCCCTCAGTGCATCCAAGGGCTTTAGACGCTGGAGTGGGTGACACTTCCATCTTGTGGTGTCTTGGCTCAAAGTTTTGTTAGGAATAGACGGCCTGTTACTTTTCCTGTTTTTCCAGCAAGCAAAGATGCTTCTGCACAAGGTTTCCTGCCCTTGTGCACCCCTGGATGGGATTCTGATCCAGTCTGAGTTTTCCACGGCTGCAGCAGCAGTAGCAAAGGCGTTGCTGTCACTTTCCTAGTTTTCGATTTCAGTGCTTTCAAGCAGTAAAAGCTCCCTTTTGCCAAGAGAACCATGCTTGCTGATAGCAGCCAGGGAGTCAAATCAACTTAATCTTCCTCTAGAGTGCTGTTGAATTGGCCCATTTTAATTAGGTGACTGAGACTTAGAAGCCCTCCTTCACTAGGAAATGTTATGATTTTTCTTTAGAAGATGTGGTGGTAGATGTGAAAAGAAGTAAGGTTGTTCATGATAGGAAATGGCCTGTCCCTCATGCTCCTCTCTTCTCACAGATGACAGAACCAAGAGCCGTCTCTCCCCTCTCTCCCGCTGCTCCTGGAGAAGAAGCCAAAGAGGAGCAAACGGATGTGGATGACAACCAGCCTCCATCCATGGGAAGACCAGAGCATGGATATTCTAAATTTGTAAGTGCCATTTGTGTGTGGTGCTGTCTTTAGTGCCAGGCAGAGCTGCAAGTTTTGGAGCAGCCAGCACTTTGCTGTTGCAGTCTGAGGATGCTGGGTGCTGGAGTCCTGCCAGGAGCGAGGGATTTCCTCCAGGCAGCGACCACAGAACTTGGCCATTGAGCTGTCATGTTGAGGCAGTAAAGGGATGGTGCATCTGGGAGAGCATCTGGCTGCTTGGCTCAGGAAGCTCCTTCTCTTGGCTTGGCTTCTGCAGTGCTATGGCCAAGGGCAAAGGAGGTAGTGCTGGTGGTGCCAGGCCTTGGTTTCTTTGTTTTCCCTTTTTTGGAAAGGTGTGTTTGGCTTGTGAGAATCGTCTGTATTTTCCTTGAGTAGTTCTTCCTTTTTAGAGTCAAATTTGGGCCAAGCTGTCTTTTGGCTTTTGATAAGCTGCAAATGGAGGATTGTGTGGTCCATGCAGCAGTGAGGGGCCAGTCTTGTCTCGTGTGACCAAAGAAACAAAGTGTGGAGTTTGCAAAGACTTGTTGTGAGGCCAAAAGAAGAAGCGGCCAGTTTCTGTTGGTGCATATTTTGGTGCAGTCTGCAGCTTTGGCAAGTGCCTTGGAGCCTGGAGTGCATTTGAAGCTGCAAGTCCTTGAGTGGTGTCTTGTGTTGCTCGGAAGAGGAAGGCCATCTTGCCATGCTGCCTGCTGTATCTGAAGTGAGATGGGCACCTTTGTGGCTGGGGAGCTGCGTGGGCCAAAGGACGCAGGGCTGGCGGCCTTGAGCAGCTGAAGATGAGGCAGCGTGTGGCCAGGTGGCCAAGAAGGCCAAGGGCACGGTGGCCTGTGTCAGCAGCAGTGGGGCAGCAGGAGCAGGGCAGTGAGCGTGGCCCTGTGCTGGGCAGCGCTGCGGCCACAGCTGGAGTGCTGTGTGCACTTGTGGGGCCCTGGGAAGCAGAAAGTCATGGAGGGGCTGCAGCGTGTGCACAGAAGGACAGGGGAGCTGGGCAAGGGGTGCAGCACAAGGCCAGTGAGGAGGTGCTGAGGGAGCTTTAGCATGGACAATGGGAGGCTCTTTGGGGACCTCCAGGCAGACTTCCATCAATCCCTGCATGACAGCTCTCACCACACGGGCTGTTTCATGCCAAATATCCCCTCAGTGCATCCAAGGGCTTTAGACGCTGGAGTGGGTGACACTTCCATCTTGTGGTGTCTTGGCTCAAAGTTTTGTTAGGAATAGACGGCCTGTTACTTTTCCTGTTTTTCCAGCAAGCAAAGATGCTTCTGCACAAGGTTTCCTGCCCTTGTGCAGCCCTGGATGGGATTCTGATCCAGTCTGAGTTTTCCACGGCTGCAGCAGCAGTAGCAAAGGCGTTGCTGTCACTTTCCTAGTTTTCGATTTCAGTGTTTTCAAGCAGTAAAAGCTCCCTTTTGCCAAGAGAACCATGCTTGCTGATAGCAGCCAGGGAGTCAAATCAACTTAATCTTCCTCTAGAGTGCTGTTGAATTGGCCCATTTTAATTAGGTGACTGAGACTTAGAAGCCCTCCTTCACTAGGAAATGTTATGATTTTTCTTTAGAAGATGTGGTGGTAGATGTGAAAAGAAGTAAGGTTGTTCATGATAGGAAATGGCCTGTCCCTCATGCTCCTCTCTTCTCACAGATGACAGAACCAAGAGCCGTCTCTCCCCTCTCTCCCGCTGCTCCTGGAGAAGAAGCCAAAGAGGAGCAAACGGATGTGGATGACAACCAGCCTCCATCCATGGTCACACCAGAGCATGGATATTCTAAATTTGTAAGTGCCATTTGTGTGTGGTGCTGTCTTTAGTGCCAGGCAGAGCTGCAAGTTTTGGAGCAGCCAGCACTTTGCTGTTGCAGTCTGAGGATGCTGGGTGCTGGAGTCCTGCCAGGAGCGAGGGATTTCCTCCAGGCAGCGACCACAGAACTTGGCCATTGAGCTGTCATGTTGAGGCAGTAAAGGGATGGTGCATCTGGGAGAGCATCTGGCTGCTTGGCTCAGGGAAGCTCCTTCTCTTGGCTTCTGCAGTGCTATGGCCAAGGGCAAAGGAGGTAGTGCTGGTGGTGCCAGGCCTTGGTTTCTTTGTTTTCCCTTTTTGGAAAGGTGTGTTTGGCTTGTGAGAATCGTCTGTATTTTCCTTGAGTAGTTCTTCCTTTTTTAGAGTCAAATTTGGGCCAAGCTGTCTTTTGGCTTTTGATAAGCTGCAAATGGAGGATTGTGTGGTCCATGCAGCAGTGAGGGGGCCAGTCTTGTCCCGCGTGACCAAAGAAACAAAGTGTGGAGTTGCAAAGACTTGTTGTGAGGCCAAAAGAAGAAGCGGCCAGTTTCTGTTGGTGCATATTTTGGTGCAGTCTGCAGCTTTGGCAAGTGCCTTGGAGCCTGGAGTGCATTTGAAGCTGCAAGTCCGTGAGTGCTGTCTTGTGTTGCTCGGAAGAGGAAGGCCATCTTGCCATGCTGCCTGCTGTATCTGAAGTGAGATGGGCACCTTTGTGGCTGGGGAGCTGCGTGGGCCAAAAGGACGCAGGGCTGGCGGCCTTGAGCAGCTGAAGATGAGGCAGCGTGTGGCCAGGTGGCCAAGAAGGCCAAGGGCACGGTGGCCTGTGTCAGCAGCAGTGGGGCAGCAGGAGCAGGGCAGTGAGCGTGGCCCTGTGCTGGGCAGCGCTGCGGCCACAGCTGGAGTGCTGTGTGCACTTGTGGGGCCCTGGGAAGCAGAAAGTCATGGAGGGGCTGCAGCGTGTGCACAGAAGGACAGGGGAGCTGAGCAAGGGGTGCAGCACAAGGCCAGTGAGGAGGTGCTGAGGGAGCTTTAGCATGGACAATGGGAGGCTCTTTGGGGACCTCCAGGCAGACTTCCATCAATCCCTGCATGACAGCTCTCACCACACGGGCTGTTTCATGCCAAATATCCCCTCAGTGCATCCAAGGGCTTTAGACGCTGGAGTGGGTGACACTTCCATCTTGTGGTGTCTTGGCTCAAAGTTTTGTTAGGAATAGACGGCCTGTTACTTTTCCTGTTTTTCCAGCAAGCAAAGATGCTTCTGCACAAGGTTTCCTGCCCTTGTGCACCCCTGGATGGGATTCTGATCCAGTCTGAGTTTTCCACGGCTGCAGCAGCAGTAGCAAAGGCGTTGCTGTCACTTTCCTAGTTTTCGATTTCAGTGTTTTCAAGCAGTAAAAGCTCCCTTTTGCCAAGAGAACCATGCTTGCTGATAGCAGCCAGGGAGTCAAATCAACTTAATCTTCCTCTAGAGTGCTGTTGAATTGGCCCATTTTAATTAGGTGACTGAGACTTAGAAGCCCTCCTTCACTAGGAAATGTTATGATTTTTCTTTAGAAGATGTGGTGGTAGATGTGAAAAGAAGTAAGGTTGTTCATGATAGGAAATGGCCTGTCCCTCATGCTCCTCTCTTCTCACAGATGACAGAACCAAGAGCCGTCTCTCCCCTCTCTCCCGCTGCTCCTGGAGAAGAAGCCAAAGAGGAGCAAACGGATGTGGATGACAACCAGCCTCCATCCATGGTCACACCAGAGCATGGATATTCTAAATTTGTAAGTGCCATTTGTGTGTGGTGCTGTCTTTAGTGCCAGGCAGAGCTGCAAGTTTTGGAGCAGCCAGCACTTTGCTGTTGCAGTCTGAGGATGCTGGGTGCTGGAGTCCTGCCAGGAGCGAGGGATTTCCTCCAGGCAGTGACCACAGAACTTGGCCATTGAGCTGTCTGTCATGTTGAGGCAGTAAAGGGATGGTGCATCTGGGAGAGCATCTGGCTGCTTGGCTCAGGGAAGCTCCTTCTCTTGGCTTCTGCAGTGCTGTGGCCAAGGGCAAAGGAGGTAGTGCTGGTGGTGCCAGGCCTTGGTTTCTTTGTTTTCCCTTTTTGGAAAGGTGTGTTTGGCTTGTGAGAATCGTCTGTATTTTCCTTGAGTAGTTCTTCATTTTTAGAGTCAAATTTGGGCCAAGCTGTCTTTTGGCTTTTGATAAGCTGCAAATGGAGGATTGTGTGGTCCATGCAGCAGTGAGGGGCCAGTCTTGTCCCGCGTGACCAAAGAAACAAAGTGTGGAGTTGCAAAGACTTGTTGTGAGGCCAAAAGAAGAAGCGGCCAGTTTCTGTTGGTGCATATTTTGGTGCAGTCTGCAGCTTTGGCAAGTGCCTTGGAGCCTGGAGTGGATGTGAAGCTGCAAGTCCTTGACTGCTGTCTTGTGTTGCTCAGAAGAGGAAGGCCATCTTGCAATGGTGCCTGGTGTATCTGAAGTGAGATGGGCACCTTTGTGGCTGGGGAGCTGCGTGGGCCAAAAGGACGCAGGGCTGGCAGCCTTGAGCAGCTGAAGATGAGGCAGCGTGTGGCCAGGTGGCCAAGAAGGCCAAGGGCACGGTGGCCTGTGTCAGCAGCAGTGGGGCAGCAGGAGCAGGGCAGTGAGCGTGGCCCTGTGCTGGGCAGCGCTGCGGCCACAGCTGGAGTGCTGTGTGCACTTGTGGGGCCCTGGGAAGCAGAAAGTCATGGAGGGGCTGCAGCGTGTGCACAGAAGGACAGGGGAGCTGGGCAAGGGAGTGCAGCACAAGGCCAGTGAGGAGGTGCTGAGGGAGCTTTAGCATGGACAATGGGAGGCTCTTTGGGGACCTCCAGGCAGACTTCCATCAATCCCTGCATGACAGCTCTCACCACACGGGCTGTTTCATGCCAAATATCCCCTCAGTGCATCCAAGGGCTTTAGACGCTGGAGTGGGTGACACTTCCATCTTGTGGTGTCTTGGCTCAAAGTTTTGTTAGGAATAGACGGCCTGTTACTTTTCCTGTTTTTCCAGCAAGCAAAGATGCTTCTGCACAAGGTTTCCTGCCCTTGTGCACCCCTGGATGGGATTCTGATCCAGTCTGAGTTTTCCACGGCTGCAGCAGCAGTAGCAAAGGCGTTGCTGTCACTTTCCTAGTTTTCGATTTCAGTGCTTTCAAGCAGTAAAAGCTCCCTTTTGCCAAGAGAACCATGCTTGCTGATAGCAGCCAGGGAGTCAAATCAACTTAATCTTCCTCTAGAGTGCTGTTGAATTGGCCCATTTTAATTAGGTGACTGAGACTTAGAAGCCCTCCTTCACTAGGAAATGTTATGATTTTTCTTTAGAAGATGTGGTGGTAGATGTGAAAAGAAGTAAGGTTGTTCATGATAGGAAATGGCCTGTCCCTCATGCTCCTCTCTTCTCACAGATGACAGAACCAAGAGCCGTCTCTCCCCTCTCTCCCGCTGCTCCTGGAGAAGAAGCCAAAGAGGAGCAAACGGATGTGGATGACAACCAGCCTCCATCCATGGTCACACCAGAGCATGGATATTCTAAATTTGTAAGTGCCATTTGTGTGTGGTGCTGTCTTTAGTGCCAGGCAGAGCTGCAAGTTTTGGAGCAGCCAGCACTTTGCTGTTGCAGGCTGAGGATGCTGGGTGCTGGAGTCCTGCCAGGAGCGAGGGATTTCCTCCAGGCAGCGACCACAGAACTTGGCCATTGAGCTGTCATGTTGAGGCAGTAAAGGGATGGTGCATCTGGGAGAGCATCTGGCTGCTTGGCTCAGGGAAGCTCCTTCTCTTGGCTTCTGCAGTGCTATGGCCAAGGGCAAAGGAGGTAGTGCTGGTGGTGCCAGGCCTTGGTTTCTTTGTTTTCCCTTTTTGGAAAGGTGTGTTTGGCTTGTGAGAATCGTCTGCATTTTCCTTGAGTAGTTCTTCATTTTTAGAGTCTAATTTGGGCCAAGCTGTCTTTTGGCTTTTGATAAGCTGCAAATGGAGGATTGTGTGGTCCATGCAGCAGTGAGGGGCCAGTCTTGTCTCGCGTGACCAAAGAAACAAAGTGTGGAGTTGCAAAGACTTGTTGTGAGGCCAAAAGAAGAAGCGGCCAGTTTCTGTTGGTGCATATTTTGGTGCAGTCTGCAGCTTTGGCAAGTGCCTTGGAGCCTGGAGTGCATTTGAAGCTGCAAGTCCGTGAGTGCTGTCTTGTGTTGCTCGGAAGAGGAAGGCCATCTTGCCATGCTGCCTGCTGTATCTGAAGTGAGATGGGCACCTTTGTGGCTGGGGAGCTGCGTGGGCCAAAAGGACGCAGGGCTGGCAGCCTTGAGCAGCTGAAGATGAGGCAGCGTGTGGCCAGGTGGCCAAGAAGGCCAAGGGCACGGTGGCCTGTGTCAGCAGCAGTGGGGCAGCAGGAGCAGGGCAGTGAGCGTGGCCCTGTGCTGGGCAGCGCTGCGGCCACCGCTGGAGTGCTGTGTGCACTTGTGGGGCCCTGGGAAGCAGAAAGTCATGGAGGGGCTGCAGCGTGTGCACAGAAGGACAGGGGAGCTGAGCAAGGGAGTGCAGCACAAGGCCAGTGAGGAGGTGCTGAGGGAGCTTTAGCATGGACAATGGGAGGCTCTTTGGGGACCTCCAGGCAGACTTCCATCAATCCCTGCATGACAGCTCTCACCACACGGGCTGTTTCATGCCAAATATCCCCTCAGTGCATCCAAGGGCTTTAGACGCTGGAGTGGGTGACACTTCCATCTTGTGGTGTCTTGGCTCAAAGTTTTGTTAGGAATAGACGGCCTGTTACTTTTCCTGTTTTTCCAGCAAGCAAAGATGCTTCTGCACAAGGTTTCCTGCCCTTGTGCACCCCTGGATGGGATTCTGATCCAGTCTGAGTTTTCCACGGCTGCAGCAGCAGTAGCAAAGGCGTTGCTGTCACTTTCCTAGTTTTCGATTTCAGTGTTTTCAAGCAGTAAAAGCTCCCTTTTGCCAAGAGAACCATGCTTGCTGATAGCAGCCAGGGAGTCAAATCAACTTAATCTTCCTCTAGAGTGCTGTTGAATTGGCCCATTTTAATTAGGTGACTGAGACTTAGAAGCCCTCCTTCACTAGGAAATGTTATGATTTTTCTTTAGAAGATGTGGTGGTAGATGTGAAAAGAAGTAAGGTTGTTCATGATAGGAAATGGCCTGTCCCTCATGCTCCTCTCTTCTCACAGATGACAGAACCAAGAGCCGTCTCTCCCCTCTCCCGCTGCTCCTGGAGAAGAAGCCAAAAAGAGGAGCAAACGGATGTGGATGACCACCAGCCTCCGTCCATGGTCACACAAGAGCATGGATTTTCTAAATTTGTAAGTGCCATTTGTGTGTGGTGCTGTCTTTAGTGCCAGGCAGAGCTGCAAGTTTTGGAGCAGCCAGCACTTTGCTGTTGCAGGCTGAGGATGCTGGGTGCTGGAGTCCTGCCAGGAGCGAGGGATTTCCTCCAGGCAGCGACCACAGAACTTGGCCATTGAGCTGTCATGTTGAGGCAGTAAAGGGATGGTGCATCTGGGAGAGCATCTGGCTGCTTGGCTCAGGGAAGCTCCTTCTCTTGGCTTCTGCAGTGCTATGGCCAAGGGCAAAGGAGGTAGTGCTGGTGGTGCCAGGCCTTGGTTTCTTTGTTTTCCCTTTTTGGAAAGGTGTGTTTGGCTTGTGAGAATCGTCTGTATTTTCCTTGAGTAGTTCTTCATTTTTAGAGTCTAATTTGGGCCAAGCTGTCTTTTGGCTTTTGATAAGCTGCAAATGGAGGATTGTGTGGTCCATGCAGCAGTGAGGGGCCAGTCTTGTCTCGCGTGACCAAAGAAACAAAGTGTGGAGTTGCAAAGACTTGTTGTGAGGCCAAAAGAAGAAGCGGCCAGTTTCTGTTGGTGCATATTTTGGTGCAGTCTGCAGCTTTGGCAAGTGCCTTGGAGCCTGGAGTGCATTTGAAGCTGCAAGTCCGTGAGTGCTGTCTTGTGTTGCTCGGAAGAGGAAGGCCATCTTGCCATGCTGCCTGCTGTATCTGAAGTGAGATGGGCACCTTTGTGGCTGGGGAGCTGCGTGGGCCAAAAGGACGCAGGGCTGGCAGCCTTGAGCAGCTGAAGATGAGGCAGCGTGTGGCCAGGTGGCCAAGAAGGCCAAGGGCACGGTGGCCTGTGTCAGCAGCAGTGGGGCAGCAGGAGCAGGGCAGTGAGCGTGGCCCTGTGCTGGGCAGCGCTGCGGCCACAGCTGGAGTGCTGTGTGCACTTGTGGGGCCCTGGGAAGCAGAAAGTCATGGAGGGGCTGCAGCGTGTGCACAGAAGGACAGGGGAGCTGAGCAAGGGAGTGCAGCACAAGGCCAGTGAGGAGGTGCTGAGGGAGCTTTAGCATGGACAATGGGAGGCTCTTTGGGGACCTCCAGGCAGACTTCCATCAATCCCTGCATGACAGCTCTCACCACACGGGCTGTTTCATGCCAAATATCCCCTCAGTGCATCCAAGGGCTTTAGACGCTGGAGTGGGTGACACTTCCATCTTGTGGTGTCTTGGCTCAAAGTTTTGTTAGGAATAGACGGCCTGTTACTTTTCCTGTTTTTCCAGCAAGCAAAGATGCTTCTGCACAAGGTTTCCTGCCCTTGTGCAGCCCTGGATGGGATTCTGATCCAGTCTGAGTTTTCCACGGCTGCAGCAGCAGTAGCAAAGGCGTTGCTGTCACTTTCCTAGTTTTCGATTTCAGTGCTTTCAAGCAGTAAAAGCTCCCTTTTGCCAAGAGAACCATGCTTGCTGATAGCAGCAGGGAGTCAAATCAACTTAATCTTCCTCTAGAGTGCTGTTGAATTGGCCCATTTTAATTAGGGTGACTGAGACTTAGAAGCCCTCCTTCACTAGGAAATGTTATGATTTTTCTTTAGAAGATGTGGTGGTAGATGTGAAAAGAAGTAAGGTTGTTCATGATAGGAAATGGCCTGTCCCTCATGCTCCTCTCTTCTCACAGATGACAGAACCAAGAGCCGTCTCTCCCCCTCTCCCGCTGCTCCTGGAGAAGAAGCCAAAGAGGAGCAAACGGATGTGGATGACAACCAGCCTCCATCCATGGTCACACCAGAGCATGGATTTTCTAAATTTGTAAGTGCCATTTTGTGTGTGGTGCTGTCTTTAGTGCCAGGCAGAGCTGCAAGTTTTGGAGCAGCCAGCACTTTGCTGTTGCAGGCTGAGGATGCTGGGTGCTGGAGTCCTGCCAGGAGCGAGGGATTTCCTCCAGGCAGCGACCACAGAACTTGGCCTTTGAGCTGTCACGTTGAGGCAGTAAAGGGATGGTGCATCTGGGAGAGCATCTGGCTGCTTGGCTCAGGGAAGCTCCTTCTCTTGGCTTC
>JALJVW010002010.1:0-50170 GCA_024865655.1 Emberiza elegans
TGTTAACTAAAGTAGAAGGAAATGTGTCGGACTATTTCTGCTGCTGACTATGAATTTGTCCACCACTCATGGTTTGCAGGCCTGCCAATTTGCTTCAGTTCCACAAACTCTGAGCGGTTGACTTTAGCGGCACTGGAGACCAACCCATTGATAGCCCTTAACAGTATGTGACGTAGAATCCCAAATGCTAACATGACTAGGAAAAGAACAACAAAAGCAGCAAAATTGTCCTAATAATAGAGGTCCACCACCTGAGAGTCCCCAGTCCTTGAACAGTCCGCTGAACCAGTCCCTCGGCTTCCTGCTTGACTTGTCAATTAGGCTTTTGACTTCTCGGAGAGCTGCGTGGGCGTTGAGGCGCTCGATGCTAGGTTCATGAAGCACAGTCCTCAAATTCCTGGCACTCGTGTGTCCATGAAGCAGCAGGAGGAAATCTATACATACGATTTTGGAGTGTGGCCTGCCCTGTCCCTCCTCGTCCTCTAGAGGGAGCTGATGGCCGTGGATGTCAAGTTTGCCTGTTTGACTACCCAGTACTCCAGGTGGCCCAATTCACCTAGAGCTTTGGCTGTTGCAACCCATGGAAGGAACAGGGATACAGCAATTCTTTTTTTACTTGGCCCAATGAAAGATGTCTGCATCACAATTTGGGTCCAAATTGTCTCACTTCTCTTATCAATTTTGCTGACCGAATTGTTCTTTTGAGTCCACTCACCAATCATGGTTTGGTTGGGTGCCAACAGGGACAATCAGCCGATGGTACATGGCCCTCCTAAAAGCCGAGAAGGGATTCCTGCCCATGCCCGGTCCCCACAAATTAGAAACAGACCTTTTGGGAAGCTTTTGGGATGGGAATGGTGTGGATTGTCTGCCATCACATGGCTTAAAACCTTACACCACCTTTTGGCAGTGAATTCTCTCGATACTGTTTAATGTCGTTAAAAGGTTTGGTGTTGGGCGTGGGATAAAGAAGAAGTGTATGCAGTATGATGCGGGGAGGAGCCCAACAGTTCTAACTCTTGAGGCTCCTGAGCAGCTCTGGGTAGCTTTGGAAGCCACTCCTCTACGGGGTTTTTAATCATTACAGCCTCTGGTGATGGATATTATGTGGTTGGGTGTGATTTGGTTTGGGACTCGGGGGAGGTACAGGTGTATCTAATTTGTCTGTGAACTCTCCAGCCTGCAATGGAATCCCTACCAGGCAGGTGGACATTGGGTCTTTCGCTGCTGCTGTGGACAGGCATATATTTTCCTGTTGGAGTGTCTGTGCCAGGGTCACCCAGATGTTTTGGCGTGGCTGAGGAACGATCCACGCAGCTGTCAGATTGCTCAGCGCGAACAGGATGACAACTTGGACAGGGCTCATCATGAGGTTACGTGGGAGGTAGATTTTCTGTACAAAGGAAAACAAACATTTTTAAAGAAAATGCATACAAGTTCATGGGTCTGCCGGAGTGCAGCTAACTTTCTTAGGATGATTCATCCTTTTCCGGCAGCGTCTTCTCTTGGAAGCGACAGCTGCTTGCTTCTTATCCCCATCTGCTGGAGCTGGATTTTGGGGACGAAAGGTTTTACCCACTTTTGGGGTATCCATCGAGGGCCTGAGGGGGTGGATACACATGCGTAAC
The DNA here is from genome assembly GCA_024865655.1 of Emberiza elegans. Lineage (NCBI taxonomy): Eukaryota > Metazoa > Chordata > Aves > Passeriformes > Fringillidae > Emberiza > Emberiza elegans. Next base: position 1,629 of record JALJVW010002010.1, read on the forward strand.
CACGCCCCAGGTGACGAGTTCATAGGAACCCTTGGTTTCCCAAGTTTCTGGGTCCCTGATGAGAACTGGTGGACGCTGTGACAACTTAAACCGGTTGTTATTAGTGAAATGACATGTTACTGGAGGATTCATGTTTTCAAATGAACAATTCAGAAAATTAATGGAAAACAAGGCTTTGCAGAGCTTTTGCTGCGGGGTCATCCACGCTGCGGAATCGCCCTGCCTAGCCATGACTTCCTTGAATGTATGATGGGCACGCTCGATCACAGCTTGACCTGTGGGGGAGTGGGGAATGCCTGTCTTATGCTCCACCCCCCACTGCTGGACGAACTCCAGGAACTCCTTGGAGGCATACGCTGGGCCATTGTCAGTTTTAATTTCCCTAGGGACCCCCAATACTGAAAAGGCTTGCAGCAAGTGTTGTTTGGCATGCGCAGCCCTTTCCCCTGTGTGGGCAGAGGCATAAACCGCACCTGAGTATGTGTCTATGCTGACATGTACGTATTTCATACGACCAAAACGGGGAATGTGTGTGATGTCTGTCTGCCACACTTTGCAGCTCCCAAGGCCTCTGGGGTTTACCCCAACACCCAGGGATGGCACTGCCTGAAGCTGGCAATTGGGACAGGTGCCACAATGGCTCGAGCCTGACTGCGTGTTAACTGGAACTGACGGAGTAGACCTGGAACATTTTGATGGAATTGTTGGTGACTTAGCTTTGCCTGTTGAAAGATGTCTGGAGGGCGTGCCATTTCTGCTGGAGTGGCAAGGGAATCTGCTTTGCGATTACCTTCTGTGATCTCACCTGGCAGATCGGTGTGTGACCTCACGTGCATCACATAAAAGGGGTGCTCCCACTGCGAAACCAAATGAATTAGTTTTGAGAGCAACCTGTGGAGATGCCCATCTTCAATCTCTTTGAGAACTGCCTGCTCTGCCCTGGACACTACTCCCGGCACATAGGCTGAATCGGTAACCAGATTAATTGGCTCTGAAAACCTCTCAAAGGCTCTCACGACTGCAGCTAGTTCAGCAATCTGGGGCGGTCCCTCCACATACTCAACATCAGCTTCCCAGTGCTGGGTCTGGGGATTTCTCCGAGTCATCGCCGACTTGTGGGATGCTCCAGATGCGTCTGTGTACACTGTAAGTGCCTTGAGTGGCCTACGACTCCTTTTCTCAGGAGCCAGGAGGTGGAATTCCTCATTGAACAGCTTGTGTGATGGGGCCTGGACTGATACCTGTCCACTGTAGCTGTCCAGGGATAGCTGGAGACTGGCATTGCTCTGGAGCAGGTTGTTGAACCTCTTGATGGTCAGCCTCTCAGGAGAGCTCTTTCCCTCCTCCGCAAGGGGGACTGGAAGGTGAATACACTCAAAGCCACAACCGGCCAGCTCCCACAATCTGAACCTGGCCTTCCAGATCAACTGAGCTATTAGCTCCTGTGCCTGTGTGATGGTTTTGGATGGCTGGTGGGAGATGAACACCCACTCTATGATTAGAAGCGGTTCCTTTTGTGCTTCAAACCACTGAAATATCAACCCGTGTATGTGTGGTAACTTTCCCAAAACGAATTCAAAGGACAGCTGGGGTTTGTATTGATGAGCCTGCCTCTCGGCCATGGCATTTTGCACCTTTTGGAGGGCGGTTTTTGCCTCTGGGGTAAGTTCCCTGGGAGAGGCTAGCTCTCTCTCTCCCTTCAGTAAATTGAGAAGGGGAGCTAGGTCCCTGTTGGTGAAACCCAGCCAAGGCCTGACCCAGTTCAAAGAACCACACAAGGAATGGAGGTCTGCTAGGGTTTTGGAATCAGTCTTAATTTCCAATTTTTGCGGAACAATGGTCTGCACAGTGATTTGCAAGCCCAGGTAATTCCAAGGTGGCATTCTCTGAACCTTGTCTTCCTGCAGTTGGAATCCAGCAGAGGTTAAAACTGTAACCACTAGGTCAAGTGTGTCTTGGAGTATTATGTCATCGAGGGCACACACAAGCACGTCATCCATGTAGTGCAGGATGATTGCCTCTTTTTTCTGGGCGTGCACTGGGGACAGCAATGAAGCCACATACCCCTGGCAGAGGGATGGACTGCATTTTAACCCCTGTGGCAATACCTTCCAGTGGTAGCGCTTCATTGGGGCTTCTCGAGTGGTGGTAGGAACCGAGAAGGCAAACCGTGGTGCATCTTCCGGGTGTAGGGGAATATGGAAGAAACAGTCCCTGATGTCTAGGACAGCCAATTGCCAATTTTGAGGGAGCATCATCGGAGAGAGGATCCCTGGTTGGAGAGACCCCATGTCCACATCCTTTTGTTTATTTCTCTTAAATCATGGAGGAGCTGCCGTGTGGTATGTGTGAGGGTGGTTCCCAGCGCTGTAGGTTTTTCCTTATGTAGTCCTTTGTTGTATTTTTGTTAAGGTTGAATAAACCTTTTAAAATTTTCAAAGTAAGCAGTTTTTTTTTACATCCCCAACAAGACTTCAAACCTAAGGGACAAAGCTTCCCCCTTCAGCTCTCCACAGCAGCTCTAGGGAGTCTCTCTCCACTGCAAGATCTCCTTTGTCAGTCTACAGTGACAAGAGTTGGCTGCAGGAGGCATTTGCATGGGAACTCTCCCCAGATGGGGGGAAGAAAAAGAAGAGTTGATTCCTGAGGAAAGAAAATAGCAACACCCTTTGGGAAGACACCAGTGTGAGTTTAGGCCAAAAATCCCTTGAAGAAAGCAACATCCATCCATGGGGCAGCATTTCAGCTTTGATATCAATGCTGACAAAATTGCTGCCCCTTCCTGCTGCCATAGCTGACTCCAAATCACGAGAAATGTGCCAACTCTGACAAAGACAGGCAGACATGGTGAGATAAAACCAGCTAGTCTGCTGAAAAGGAGACCAAATGAATGTTTTCTAATCCCCCACTTTCATCCTTTCCCCAGCCAAGACAGAGCAATGTCATTCCTCTCTGTCACCGATGGTGACCCAGGCATGGGATGCAGTGTGGGGACAGAGCCCGCCACAGCTCCCAGTGCCCTCGCCAGGGGCTTCCACTGCGCTGCTCTGCCATGCCGGGCCCTGCCCTTCCCTTCCCTGCCGTGCGGAGCCCGGCCAGCCCCGGGAGCCGCCCCGCCCGCGCTGTGCCCGCAGCCCCGGCTCTGCCGCGCTCGTCCCCACCAAGTCCGGCCTGCACCAGAGCACAGCGCCCCCCTCAGGCCGCGCACCGCCGCTGCAGCCACGGGTGCTGCGGGCCTTGTGGCCACAGTCGGCGATCGGCGCCATGGCGGAGCTGCCGCTGCCCGCCGGGCTCAGCGCCAGCACCTTCCCCGCCCAGCTGTGGCGCCTGGTGAACAGCCCCCGCGTCTGCTCCGTGCGCTGGGACAGCCGGGCCCAGGGGCTGCCCATCGACCGCTCCCTCTTCCAGCGAGAGCTGCTCAGCCCGAGCAACGCCTACCGGGTGGCCCCGTACTCCTTCCAAGCCACACAGTTCTGCAGCTTCGTGCTCCAGCTCCACCGCTACAGCTTCCACAGGGTGCCAGGCTGGGGTGGCTCAGCTGCGCCGGGCGATGCCGGGGCCTGGCTCCACTACAGCATCGCTGTGACTGCCCCAACGTCTTTGTCCGCATCAAGCGCTGGAATGCGGCCAACAGGCAGCAGCTGGTGGTGGGGCGGGAAGGCCACAGCCGCTTCCAGCAGCTGTACAATGAGCGGGTGGTGCCCTCTGCCCCACCGGGCAGCCGCCCAGAGCCGGTGAGACGGGGTGGGAGCTGCGGGTGCCGTGGGCTGTGGCCGTGGGCACTGCCCGGCGGGGCAGGAGCGGGCCCTGCCCGTGCTGGGGCTGCTCAGCGCAGCTGCCCCGGCTGGCACAGGGGCTGTCCTTGGGCAAGGCAGCTGTGCCGGCAGGGCCCGGGAGCTGTGCCGGCTCTGCCGGGCTGCCGGGGCTGCGGGACAGTCCCGCCGTGGCTGCGCTCACCACAGCCTGTGCCAGGAGCTGGCAGGACTCCTTCTTTAGCAGCCATTCCATGTTTTCAGTCACCCCCACGTTCAACATTGTCAGCTTTGACAGCTTTTTGGACTGTGTTTAAGAAGTCAAATTTTTTGACTGTTGAAGGCCTTTGGGGCCCAGAGTTCTTGTTAGGAACAAGGGATTAAGTGTGTGAGCCATGGGTTGTTGCACCAGGTGTTTTGTGTAACTGGAGAGAAAGGGTTTCTTCCTTTTCTTTCTCTTTTCTTTCTCTTTCTCTTTCTCTTTTCTTTCTCTTTCTCTTTCTCTTTCTCTTTTCTCTCTTTCTCTTTCTCTTTCTTTCTCTTTCTCTTTTCTTTCTCTTTCTCTTTCTCTTTCTCTTTCTCTTTCTCTTTCTCTTTCTCTTTCTCTTTCTCTTTCTCTTTCTCTTTCTCTTTCTCTTTCTCTTTCTCTTTCTCTTTCTCTCTTGCAAAAGGTCAGTGTAGAAGTCTGAGCTTTTTGTCTCCAGGCATTAAATCAATGTAGTGCCAGTCTGCTGATAGCTGTAGTGAGATACATTTAATATACAAGCAGCAGAAGCTCTGAGGCCAAGGAAATCATTAATCACAAATCCAGAAGCTAAAGGAAAAACTGAAATTACACCTTTAAATTAGTGAGAACTAAAGGAGAGAGAGAGCACTTTGGGTCTGCATTCTTGAGCAAAGCTGGTGATGCCTGCAGGCCTGGTAGGGAGCTCTTTCCCTCCCAGCTCTGAAAAACAGAATTCACTGCTTAGAATTTTTAAAAGTTTCACACTAACAGGATAAAAAAGACAATATTTGCAGCACTGGGGTGCTCCTGGCCAAGAGCCAAACAACACCTGGTGTTTAGAGACAGTGTTAATCATTATAGTGTTACATTGCTGAGATGCAAGGATATTCATGTGTTTCATGCATTATTCAACCGTTCTTGGGAACTTTCTGATGTTTTGGGAACTCCTTTGTTTGACTTCTTCACACTCTGGCTTACTGCATGACATCCTGTGTGTCAGGTCAATATATTTTATTTTATTTCTTCTTGTGTCTCCTTCCTGCTGCTTCACATCCTCTGATAAGGCTTTAGTATGTTCTCCCTAAAATTGAAATGGCATTCTCTAACTGTTCTCCGGTGCTCTGGTTTGTGTTCAGGGATATCTTATCACTTTGACAGGCTGGTCAGTGGATGGCCTTACACTTTTTTAGTTACACACAAGCCTTTTTTTCCCCTTATGTTTTGCTAAGGTCTGTAACACAATACACTCATCACACAATTGTTTCCATAAGTGATGCATAGATATTATATTCATTACACTACTATTTCTGTGAGCAGCACAGTGCACACTTAAGCTGATAGATTCTATTAGTTTAACAATCAGCTAAAAAGAGTTATAACTGATGCTGTTTCTAAATGCCTATAATCACTAACAACATGCATAAGCTAATACATAAATGCCAAAGCCAATATGACCTGGTCATTTGTCACCCAGCTGTTCATCCCAGAGCTGGTGGTTGTTTTGGAGGAGCTGTTGCTCACTGCAGAGGGCAGGCTGTAGATGGCAGGGAACGGTGCTAGTTCATAACTCAGCTCCCAGCACCTTCAGCTTCAGCCATTTCAGTGAGGACTGAGGTCTCTCTGTCAGCACAGAGAAAGAACAAGGCTGGGTTTCTTTGTGGCAGCTGGCACTGTCTGTGAATTTCATTCCTCTTCGTGGGTGCCCTTTGCACTGCGAGGGCTTTGAGTTTATTGGGATACTTCAAAACTTCAGAAGTTTTGAACACTTGGAAGGAGTCTGGCTCTTTGAAGAGCAGGCTTACAACTGCCAAGTGAGAGTCTGCCTTTCCAGCCATCTTTTACAGTCTTTGATAGAGGGACAGTTCCCTCCAAAGGGAAAGATTCACAGAGGCCAATATTGACCCAGTGTTCCCTTTGCTTCCCAGATTTCCACCTGATCTGCCTTGCCAGGAGGGCAGCCCTGCGTGGGAAGAAGGATCAGAGGGAGAGCCTGTGACCATAGGGCAGGTGGAATCCCTTTGTGTATACTTAGATTTATAGATTTCTATAATTCTATTTCTATATCCATGCAGTTAACATTTATGGATTTATAGAGGTGTGTTTATATGTGCATATATATACATCTATACAGTTAAACATTAAACAGATGGGATGTTGTTACAGATGGGATAGTTACATTTATAGTTACATTTATAGATAGTTACCTTTATGAGATTTACATTGAGATTTACATTTAGACGTCTACATTTAGACGTCTACTTTTAGACGTCTACATTTAGACGCCTACATTTAGACGCTTACATTTAGACGCTTACATTTAGACGCTTACATTTAGACGCTTACATTTAGATACTTAGACATAGATTTAGAAATGTGCGTAGTTATTTAGTTAGAGGTATGTGGAAGTATGCATAGATTGAGCTGTGTAGGCCTAGGCTGCATTTTTACCTCTTTTCCCCCTCGCCTGCCTTTTTAACCTCTTGCTTTTCCTAGGCTGGCCCCCTGTGTCCCCTGTCCCTGTGCTGGGTCCGATTCCTGGGGCCGGGCCGGGCGGAGCAGCACTTCCAGAAAGGCTGTCCCTGGAGCGGTGGGAGCTGCCTAACTGGCCCCAGGCACTGTCCCCTGAGGAGCTGCTGAAGGACGGTGAGACAGAGGGGCTGAGGGGGATAAAGGGGGTGGGTGGTTCTGAAGGGACGGTGACCCTGAGCTGCTGCTGGGGCTGAGGGGTTTGGGGCAGTGGAGGGCCATGGTGGCACTGAGGTGACAGGGAAGTGGCACAGGCTGAGGGGGCTGGCGGGTCTCAGGGGATGGGATGGGTCAGGAGGGACTGATAATAGAGGACGGTGAGGGGCTGAAGAAACTGAAGGGGCTGGGGCTTCATCGAGAGCATACATGGGGCTGAGGGGATGGAGGCGGCCAGCAGGGAGCACAGAGGGCTTTACTTAAAAGGGACTGCAGCTCTGCCAAATTTGAAGCAATTCCAGAGCCTCCACTTTTGCCACAGCCGCAAAGGAAGACCTTGAGGACAGTGGGAGACTTGGGAGCCAGCAGGGAGGAGCTGAAGGCCAGCAGCAAGAGCAGTGAACGGGGACCTGCTGCTGCCAGCCTGGAGTTCCTTTGGCTGACAAAGTCCAGGCCAGACGGGGAGAAAGGGTGGGGCTGAGGGGTCGTGGGCTGTGGCCAGTGGGCATGTTTGTGTCTCAGGGCAGGAGTTTCCCCCTGCCCCGTGCTATGGGGCCCCTCAAGATGGAGCTGCCCCTGGCTGGCACCTTCCCTGTCCTGGGCAAGGCTTCTTCCCGGCAGGGCCTAAGGAGCTGTGCCGGCTCTGCCGGGCTGCCGGGCTGCGGGACCCCCTCCCCCACCTCTACTGCTGCTCACCACAGCCTGGCCCGCTCGGCTCTTTCTCCCAGGGGCCCTCCTGGGGAGGCTCTGACATTTCCTCTTCCCTGATGGAAGTGCAGCTGCTGCCAAGGGAAACGTCCCCATACTCAGTCCCTCAGTGTTCCCTTTGCTTGCCAGATGTTCCATCTGCTGTCGCTGTCCAGGAGAGCTGCTCTGCACGGGAGGAGGAGACCGAGGGAGAGGCTTTGAAGATGGGGCAGCTGGGATCCCTCTGCTTGGAGCTCTGTTCAAAGATACACGGACTTGCATGTGAACAGGGATAATTATATGGATTTGTACATATGTAGCTTGCTATTTGATACAGGCATATTTTAAATATTATATTAAATGAATATATATTATATTAATGAATTTATATTATATTTATGAATTTAAATTTATATATGTATGTATATAAATACATAGAGGTTTAATTTACGTATTTGTGTGTATATGTATCTAGTTCTTTATGTGAATTGTAATATCTATGTTTAGATTTCCATGGAAGTATACAGTTGTGTAGGTATCTATTTGTATTGATGTAGTTTTTTTGGTATATGTCTTTTAAATACCAATGTCTTATTGGTATTACCAATGGCATGATATGTCTGGTTTTATATTTTTAGCTGGATATTGATCTATTTCTATATATATTATATTTACATAAATATTCAGATGTATTCCTGTATATTTGTATTGAAAAAGTCAACTATTTAGATTGATACTGCTGTTTGTCTATTTATAGATAGGTTTTTCAAATGTATCTGTTTCTGGACCATCAACGGGTAACATTTAATTATATTCACAGATTGTATACAACAATGAAATCAAACTTAAAAAAGAGAATTTGCCCTCAATGTTGGGAAAGGAAAAGCATTTACAAATGCAAATGAACAGTGTCATTCTCAATTTGACATTGATGGAAAAGCTTTGTTGTTAAAAGAAATGCTCCTAGGATTACCAGGAAAGTGACACAAGAGTGACCTCCTTACAGTCAATTACCCAGACAAATGGCATTGGTACTCCCTCAGTCATTTATCCTCAGTCAACCATTCTTCAAATGGTCCCAGCTCAACACCCTGGGCAGGTAAAGGTTTGAATTGGGTTCACCCAAAACTGATGCCACTCTTTCAAATAATCTTGGGCACTGGAAAGTATTTGCCCCCTGGAAAACCAATTTGATTTTTTTCAAAAAAGATGAGTGCCTTTTGATTCACTCCCAAGGGGTCAACAACAAAAAAACTTTTTGGACTTTCAGTCCTTCCAGCTGTTGACACAAAAAGAGCAGGCCAAGGGAATAACATTTTAAAAAATAATTTAATGTTCCTATAGTAACATTACTGTAACAAAATCAAATGTTCTAAAGACCACGTCTGCTTTGGTCCAGGAATGCAAGCAAAACAAAATAATCTTTCCAGAGGTGAATTGTGTGATGGTCTGTGCGATTTGGAACATCTGGTTCTGAGATTTTCGTCATGGAAAGGGAAGAAACTGAAACCATCGAAAGATCCTGTTTAATATCCTGGTTTACATTAAAGGCATGCCAGATACTGGTGCAAATGTCACTGGTTTCCAGCATGTTTTGCCAGGTAATTGGGCAAAGGAGCACCTGCAGGCTTCCTCCAACAAGCCTTGGAATTTTCCTGCCTCTCAGACTTGGCTGGACTCTTTTCTGGAATAGGTCCTGAAGGGTGGTCCCCAGCAAAGACCCTTCATCTGTTCTACAGCCACTGTGACTGACTGACTGCTGGATGGAGAAGCCTCTGTCCCAGGACTGAGAGATGAAACCCTCACATAGAGAAAACTCCTTGTCTTGTGATGGATTGAGACTGGAACCTGGGGGGGAAACTGGCGGGAAAACAGAACAGACTGTGATGTTTGCTTGCAGGTAGCAATTATTGGGACTATCGGACCAAAAAGACAATGGTTTCAGCCTGCAACTGATTAGAAACTATTGCATTATTTCACCACCCCCACAAATAGTCCCAGGATAAAAACCCCCAGGTTAGCTAGTCCAATTCAAAGAAGACATCTTGGAATGTCCCCTGGAGGTTGTTTCCTGACCTAAGAAGACCCAATGACTTCCACGTGAAGAGCTATAGCCTCCTCTTTTCTCTTTGCCCCTCTGCCTTTCCATACGCTTTCCCTGCTTTTCTCTTCTCCCTCACACGCATTTTGCTGTAATTATCCAATAAAGTACACTGGTTTGATTTTTGCTGCAAACCCCCTTCGCCGTGTTGGTGTTTTGTACCTTGAGGTCCTTGTGATTGAATCATCACGAAATCCATCTGTAAGGACGGATCGTGACACTATGTTAACCACGTCTTCTGTTAATGAGTCTTACAGGTTTCAGCTGACAGAATCACTCCACCTGAAAGACACTGACTGGCATTTTCTCTCTGTCAATCCAGACCAGAGAGGTACTTGGTCTCGGATCTGTTGTAAGTACATCATCATTGGGGACACCAAACACACTCCACCAGAGATGGAAATTGCCCCAGGAATGACAATGTCAGATCCTGAGCAATTTGTTCTTGGGCTGCACTGTTTCCACCCACCCCTGTTTCTTCCCAAAAGACAAATTGTTGCACAAGCTATTCCTGTGCCATTTTTACCTGCAAGCACCGAAAAGCAAGGGCCCTCTGTCAACCAGGTCCAAGTTATTGGGAAAAAAAACCCCAAAGTATGGTGTAATGTCAGTAGGGGTGGGGAATCAAAACGCATTGAGATGCTTGTAGACATGGGTGCAGACTGCACGATAATCCCAGTACAACACTGGCCAACACAATGGCCTTTGCAAGACATTGCCGGTCACATTCGAGGTGTAGGAGGTCTGCAATTGGCGAGACAATCCAAAAGCATCATCCAAATCGAGGGACAAACGGACAATTGGATAATATCCGTCCATTCGTGCTAGATTATTTGGAACCTTTGTTAAGGAGAGATTTAATGGCCCAGTGGGGTGTCACTATTGATATTCCAGACTCTCCACAGCATTTTTGTACAGCGGTTGTGGAACAGCGCCCCGCCCAAGAACTGAAGTGGAAAACAGACAAACCAGTTGAGGTAAAACAGTGGCCACTCAGTAAACAAAAAATTAAAGCTCTTGAAGAGCTAGTGGAAGAACAACTAAAAAAGGGTCATATTGTGGAGACCACCTCCCCGTGGAATTCTCCAGTGTTTGTCATCCAAAAGGCTGATAAAAAGAGATGGCGGCTCCTCCACGACCTCCGACAAATTAATAATGTAATTGAAGATATGGACTCTCCCCAACCTGGTATGCCATCCCCAACTATGCTTCCTCAAGATTGGAAATTAGCTGTTATTGATATAAAAGATTGTTTTTTCCATATCCCCCTACACCTGGATGATGCAACGCATTTTGCATTCTCGGTCCCCACCATCAACATGGAAGCCCCTATGAAAAGGTACCATTGGACCGTTCTTCCTCAGGGACTGAAAGTCTTGCCAGCTATCTGCCAGCAGTATGTTTCTTCCCTGCTTTCCCCAGTGCATGCAGCTGCTGAAAAGGCCATCATTTATCATTTTATGGATGATATCCTGGTGTGTGCCCCCAATGATGATTTACTCACACATGCGCTTGACCTAACGGTCGATGCATTGATTGTTGCAGGGTTCGAGCTCCAGGAAGAGAAAATTCAAAAGTTGCCACCTTGGAAGTATTTGGGCTTAGAAATTGGAAACAGGACCATTGTTCCTCAAAAACTAGAAATCAATCCAAAGATCAAGACCCTTGCGGATGTCCACAAGTTGTGTGGGTCTTTAAATTGGGTAGGGCCATGGCTAGGTCTGACTAATGAAGACCTTGCCCCTCTTTTTGATTTATTGAAAGGGGGAGAGGACCTGGGTGCTCCTAGGTCTATGACCCCAGAGGCACGGAAAGCTCTAGAAAAGGTTCAGTTTGCAATGTCCACAAGACAGGCCCATCAATGTCGGTCTGACCTGCCATTCAAATTTATCCTCTTAGGTAATTTGCCACACCTTCATGGAATCATTTTTCAGTGGGAAGAAAAACAGACACCTAAGGCAAAGGATACACCTTAAAAGGGCCGGGACCAGAGGGACCCTCTCTTGATCATAGAATGGGTTTTCCTCAGTCACAAAAGGTCCAAGAGATTGACAAAGCCTCAGGAGCTGGTAGCAGAACTGATCCGGAAAGCTAGAACCCGTATCAGGGAGCTAGCAGGATGTGACTTTAAGTGCATTCACATTCCAATTCAGTTAAAATCTGGCCAAAATACTATGCAAATACTGGAACAATTGTTTCAAGAAAATTGAGTATTGCAGTTTGCTCTGGATTCCTACTCAGGACAAATTTCTGTACAAGTCCTGGTCACAAAATGTTTGAACAAGATGTTCAATTCACTCTGAAACTGAGAAGTGCTCTAAGTAAGAGACCTTTAAAAAAGGCTCTGACTGTTTTTACAGATGCATCCGGGAGGTTCTACAAGTCCGTTATGACTTGGAAGGATCCTCAAACCCAGCAGTGGGAGACGGACATTGCTGAGGGGGAAGGTTCACCTCAGATTGCTGAACTGGCTGCAGTTGTTAGGGCTTTTGAAAGGTTCTCAGAACCATTCAATCTGATCACCGATTCTGCATATGTGGCAGGAGTAGTATCCAGGGCAGACCAAGCAATACTGCCAGAAGTATCTAACACTGCATTTTTTGAATTGCTCTCAAGGCTTGTAAAGTTAGTCACTCACAGAGAGCAACCATTTGAACTGTAGCAAACCGATGTTACACATATACAGTCATTTGGATGGCAGAAATATGTTCACGTTAGTGTAGATACCTTTTCTGGAGCAGTCTATTCTTCTGCCCACACAGGAGAATCATCTATTGATGCCATTAGGCACTTCTTATAGGTTTTTTTCTTTCATGGGCATCCCCAAGGAGTTGAAAACTGATAACGGGCCTGCCTACAAATCCAAGGAATTCGGGAGCTTCCTGCAGCAATGGGGAGTAGGGCACAAAACTGGCATCCCCTACTCCCCTACAGGTCAAGCCATAGTAGAGAGGACTCATCGCGATATTGAAAGAGTCCTGGACCAGCAACGACAGGTTCTAAAGGTAGAACCTCCCCACATCCAGTTGTCCAGAGCACTGTTCACAATCAATTTTCTGAATTGTTCTTTTGACAGCCTGAATCCGCCCATCCTACGCCACTCTGGGAGGAGCAGTCAGAGATTGATGAAAGAAGAGCCTCCGGTTTTAGTAAGGGACCCTGAGACTTGGAAAATGGTTGGTCTTTGCAAATTGGTTACTTGGGGATGTGGATATGCCTGTGTGTCCACCCCCTCTGGTTTAAGGTGGATTCCTTCCAAATGCGTGAAGCCCTATGTTCCCAAAATCTCAGAGGAATCTACAGAAGCACCCCAGGTTGCTAATGCTGCCTGGAGAAGGAGATGCCGTGCGTGTTCTCTGGAAGAAATTTCATTTAAGCCTCCTATCTGGTATAGTTTGTAATATATTTCTGTCTTAAGTTTACTTTTACTGATTTAGATACCTCTGTTGGTGTGCAGTCTCGAGATGCCATGAGACTGATCCTGCTCCTCGTCCTACTTGCGATCATTTCTCCAGCAATCTCCTGGATAGTCCCTCAGCCCAAAGCGAACATATGGACCACCTTGGCCAATGCCCTGGGACAAGATCACATTTGTCTCTCCACAGCGACGGCCTCTGACCCCCTGTCAACTTGCCTGGTGGGAGTTCCCTTTAGACCCTCAGAGCTCCCAAACAAAATGTGGAATGCTTTAAATGAAGTGAATCTACTCGCACCTTCTCCTGGCCACTTCCCTGCTGACAATCCTTTACTGTTTTGGCAGGAGTGGGCGAGAAAGTTACCAGTGCCAAAAAGGGAGCCACAAGAGTTCTATCTCTTAGGCTCCATGAATGCAACTTTTTGCATTCACTTTAAATTCAATTCCCACTTTTCACATCAGGAAGGTAAGCGAAACACCTATCCTGACCCTAGCAACCCACATTACACAGACAAAAACTGGTGTGAAAACTCAGTCCTAGTCATGCATACACCAGGTGGTGATTATAAGCCTCATTAACTCCCTAGGGGTGTGTTTTTAATATGTGGAGACAGAGCATGGGCAGGTCTCCCTCCTCGTCCTCTCAGATGTCCCTGCACCTTTGGCAAGCTGAGCCTGTTAACCCAAATCGAACAAACCTAATACATTGGCAAATAAAAAACAGTACACATACATTGGCTATCCAAAAAAGAGACCTAACGCAATTAGCCCCTGACTGTAATTCGGAAATTGTTCACTGGCCCAAACTTAAGGCCACCGCACTTACAGTTCTTCTGCCGTGGATCTCGGCAGCAAAAAGCATGGGAGAATTAGGCCGACTGGGATGTTGGGTTGCAAAACAGGCAAATCTCACTTCTACTGCCCTGAGTGACCTCCTATCAGATGAAGAAATTACCAGGCAAGCCACCAGTCAGAATAGGGCAGCCATAGACTACCTACTACTTCAACCATCGCTGTGAAGAATTTGAGGGACTCTGCTGCCTCAACCTGTCATCAAAAGCAGAGAACATCCATGCCACGATTGACAAGATGAAAGTCCTGGTGAGCAACATCAAGAGAGAAACTGATGACTGGCTGAGTGGACTGTTCAACAGCTGGGGACTCTCGGGCTGGTTGGGATCTATTCTGAAAACTGTGGTTTTAGTATTGTTTGTTTTAATTATTGTTATTTTAGTTGTTAGCATTGTTTTTGGATTAATCAAACGCATGCTTCTGAAGTTGATTTCAAGCTCATCTCCCCCTCCCGAAGTTTACCATTTAGAAGCCCTTAGTGCTCCAATAGATGACATGGAAACCTCAGTGGAAAACACTGACCCTCCTATAGAGGAGGAATTGATTTACCAACTATGGTTTGGCCAGCATTCTGCACCACAACCCCAGTCCTCTTCTTTTTAAACAAATCTAGGGGGAGATGTTGCGGTGTGTGATGGCCTTTTCTGCCCACCAACCCAGGTGTTCCAGCCTCACCTACCCACAACCCCCTCGTCCCCTTGCCAAGGCCTGTCTATCAAATTCCACATACCATCAAAGCCATCGTATGATTGGCAGAAGTTCAAAAGATGCCCCTCAGCCCTGAGGTCATTGGCTTAGCCAAGTGTCTTGTCCCCTGGGCCTCGCCCCCTCCTCACCTGGTTGGTAGCTTACCTGTCCCTCCCACCCCCTGCCCTAGGGCTTAAAAGGAGACTCAGAGCACGAGGTCTCTATTCTGTAGGAGCAGTTGCTACAATTCAGAGCTCTGTGTCACCTTGGAATTAAACTCTGGATTTAAACCCTCCACGGAATCCACTCTCTTTTCTCTTCACCTTGTCTAAAGACTCTTTAGAAATAAAACAACTGGGTTCCTTCAAGTCCTGGCATGTCTAGTGCCTAGCTGCCAGTCTGGAGTAGCTCTGTGGTACCAGCACCGCAGCTGTTGCTCCCGGACAAGAAGCAGTGGCCAGAAGAGCCTGGGCACATCCCATCTGCACACATTGGAATATTATTCCTCTACAATCCAGCAGGGTTTATTGAGGGAAAATCCAAGCCTCCAGGTGAGGTGAGGCTGAGGCATTCTAGGTTCGTCTTCTCCATGGCTGTATCCCACACTCTGGCTTACTGCATGACAACCTGTGTGTCAGGTCAATCTATTTTATTTCTTCTCGTGTCTCCTTCCTGCTGTTTCACGTCCTCTGATAAGGGTTTAGTATGTTCCTCCTTAAATTTGACATGGTATTCTCTAACTGTTCTCTGGTGCTCTGGTCTGTGTCAGGGTTATCTTATCACTTGGACAGGTTGGTCAGTGGATGGCCTTACACTGTTTTTAGTTACACACAAGCCTTTTTTCCCCTTTTGTTTTGCTATGGTCTGTAACAGAATACACTCATCACATGATTATTCCATAAGTGATGCATAGATATTATATTCATTACACTACTATTTCTATGAGCAGCACGGTGCACACTTAAGCTGATAGATTCTATTAGTTTAACAAGCAGCTAAAAAGAATGATAACTGATGCTATTTCTAAATACCTATAATCACTAACAACATGCATAAGCTAATACATAAATGCCAAAGCCAATATGACCAGGTCATTTGTCACCCAGCTGTTCATCCCAGAGCTGGTGGTTGTTTTGGAGGAGCTGTTGCTCACTGCAGAGGGCAGGCTGTAGATGGCAGGGAATGGTGCTAGTTCATAATTCAGCTCCCAGCACCTTCAGCTTTGGCCATTTCAGTGAGGACTGAGGTCTCTCTGTCAGCACAGAGAAAGAACAAGGCTGGGCTTCTTTGTGGCAGCTGGCACTGTCTGTGTTTCAAGCTCTCGTGGGTGCCCTTTGCACTTTGAGTTTATTAGGATACTTCAAAACTTCAGAAGTTTTGAACACTTGGAAGGATTCTGGCTCTTTGAAGACAGGCTTCAAATTATCATGTGAGAGTCTGCCTTTCCTGTCATCTTTTGCTGAATTGATAGAACGAGAGTTACTTCCAAAGGGAAAGATGCACAGAGGCCAATATTGACCCAGTGTTCCCTTTGCTTCCCAGATTTGCACCTGATCTGCCTTGCCAGGAGGGCAGCCCTGCATGGGAAGAAGGATCAGAGGGAGAGCCTGTGACCATCGGGCAGGTGGAATCCCTTTGTGTATACATAGATTTATAGATTTCTATAATTCTATGTCTATATCCATGCAGTTTACATTTATGGATTTATAGAGGTGTGTTTATATGTGCATATATATACATCTATACAGTTAAATTGATCTATGTTGTTACAGATGGGAGAGTTACATTTAGAGTTACATTTATAGATAGTTACCTTTATAGATTATGAGATTTACATTGTTACTTTTAGACGTCTACTTTAGATGCCTACATTTAGACGCCTACATTTAGATGCCCACATTTAGATGCCCACTTTTAGATGCCTACATTTGGACGCATACATTTAGATGCTTTCATTTAGATACTTAGACATAGATTTAGAAATGTGCGTAGTTGTTTAATTAGAGGTATTGAAAGTATGCATAGATTGAGCTGTGTAGGCCTAGGCTGCATTTTTACCTCTTTTCCCCCTCGGCTGCCTTTTTCACCTCCTGCTTTTCCCCCGGTGCCCCCTGTGTCCCCTGTCCCTGTGCTGGGTCCGAGCTGGGGCCGGGCCGGGCGGAGCAGCACTTCCAGCCCCGGCTGTCCCTGGAGCGGTGGGAGCTGCCGCTGGCCCCAGGCACTGTCCCCTGAGGAGCTGCTGAAGGACGGTGAGACAGAGGGGGCTGAGGGGGCTGAGGGGGTGGTGGCGCTGAAGGGACGGTGACCCTGAGCTGCTGCTGGGGCTGAGGGGTTTGGGGCAGCCGAGGGCCATGGTGGCACTGAGGTGACAGGGAAGTGGCACAGGCTGAGGGGCTGGCGGGTCTCAGGGGATGGGATGGGTCAGGAGGGACTGAGGGGGGTGAGAGGACTGTGAGGGGCTGAAGAAACTGAAGGGGGCTGGGGCTTCACCGAGAGCATGGCGGGGCTGAGGGGATGGAGGCGGCCAGCAGGGAGCACAGAGGGCTCCGGGACTGCAGCTCTGCCAGGCCTTGGAAGCAATTCCAGAGCCTCCACTTTTGCCACAGCCGCAAGGAAGACCTTGAGGACAGCCAGAGACTGACGGGAGCCAGCAGGGAGGAGCTGAAGGCCAGCAGCAAGAGCAGTGAACGGGGACCTGCTGCTGCCAGCCTGGAGAGAGCCCACCTGGAGAGAGCTCAGGGCCCGGGAGCTGTGCCGGCTCTGCCGGGCTGCCGGGGCTGCGGGATGGTCCTGCCGTGGCTGCGCTCATCACAGCCTGGCCCAGTCGGCTGCTTTCTCTTTCCGACCCTCCTGGGAAGGCTCTGAGCTTTTTTCTTCCCTGATGGAAGTGCAGCTCCTGCCAAGGGAAAGGTCCCCATACTCACTCAGTGTTCCCTTTGCTTGCCAGATGTTCCATCTGCTCTTCTTGTCCAGGAGAGCTGCTCTGTGCGGGAGGAGGAGACGGAGGGAGAGGGTTTGAAGATGGGGCAGCTGGGATCCCTCTACTTGGAGCTCTCTTTACAGATACATGGACTTGCGTGTGACAGGGTTTATTATATGGATATGTACATATGTAGCCTGCTATTTGTACAGGCATATTTCTATCTATATGGCATTATATTTATGAATGTACTATGTATATATGTACGCATAGATACCTGCATACATACAGGTTTGCAGTTACATATTTGTATGTATATGTGACGTTGCATCCTGGTCGTGGGAGGCGTACGGCAAGGTCTCCAGGAGAGGTCGCATCCTGCCTTAGCCGCCAGCAGGCAGGGTCGCGGTTCGGCCACTGGGGATCCTAAACCACCGGGCGACTGCTGAACTTGTACCCAACGCAGAAGGAACAAGGTAAAGGAAAAAGGAAGGACTCTGTGCTTGCTTCTTCAAGCTGCTTTATTTCTTTCCCACACAGAAGCAGTGCCGGGGCGGTGCCGCTGGGAACCGGCAGCGTGGCGCAGGAGTTATTCCTTCCTGCGGTGGGCACAGTGCTGAAGCGAGGCAGCGGCGGTGGTGGCAGTGGTAGCAGTGGCAGTGGCAGTGGCAGTCTGTCCCCCACGGTGGGGCCGCGTTGGTCACACGGGCGGTGCTGGCAAGAGGATCGATCTATCGATCTCTCTCTCTCTCTCTCTCAGCAGGAGCCGCTGCAGTGCGGGCGGTGCAGAGGGAGCACCAGAGAAGGAGCGCGGGAGTGCCGGCGGCTTTCCCGTCACCGGGACGGGGCAGCTGATGCCGCGTGGGTGATCTTCTCTCTCGCAGCACAGAGCGGTGCCAGCTGCAGAGCGCTGCGCTGCCGCGGGTGCTGGTGGGGTGCGGGAGCCACGCAGCTCGAAGTGCGGCAGCGGCAGCGAGCAGGGAAACGAGGAAAACAGCGGCTTTTATACAGGAGGGGATGGAAATCCGAGAGGGGGATGTCTGGCTAGCTGTAAACATAACCTAAAGCGGGAAGGACACAGACCAATCGAAAAAAAAGAAAAATCCTGACTGACAGGGAACTCTCCAGACAAAGGGACAGGATATTTGAGGATAGACAGGAAAGACTCTGGAATTATTAACTGCCATGGCGAGACAGCAGGACAAACAACTTCAGACAGAGACCAAACATCTTCAAGCCACCAATGCCACAGGCAGGGAGAGACCAAATATCCATGTGAAAAAAGCCAATCACTTTTAAAATTTTAAAAGTTTAATAATAATGAAATGGTTTAAAAGAATAGTAACATAATTAGAGCCATAACAGCTTGGACAAACTAAATTAGGACATTATGAGACAATAAAAGCAAAGAGTTAACAGACGTCCGGGTACCTTTTCCTGGGCATCATGAGCCCAAAAAAGGACGCAGCTTAACAAAAGATTAACCCTTAAAAGCAATAGCCGGTTGCATATTCATATACTTCATACATGATGCATAAATTCCATTCAAACACAGGATTTGGTCTGGTGTTTGTCAATTCCTTCCTTCTAATCCCACCAGTGTCTCCAAGGCAGGAAAAAGTTAGTTTCTTCTGATAAGAAGGCAATAAAATCTTTTCCCTGAAAGATTTAGGTGTCCTGTGGCTGCTATCTGGTGTGAGTGCCTCATTCCTTTCTTAAAACAACACTGCTAACATAGTTTCTATTTTAACAGTTTTTATAACCTCAAACTATATTTAACACAGTACTTAAGAGAATTAATACAGCATAACTTTCTAACACAACACATATAATATTCATTTTAATATTTGTGAAAAGCCAACCATAAAATACATGCATTTTTCACATCCACAAACCACCACTGCCACTGAGGCAGAGTGGAAATTTTCCAGAGTAGAAACTCAGTACATCTGGAACTCAGTACATCCCTCCGGGTGTCCAGAGTTGCCGAGGACCCCACTGGGGGACTTGGAGACCTTGGCATGCAGTCCAAAACACCTGGGGATTTGATTTTGACCTCTAGCGCAATTTGCCAACTTTGTATGAGGACCTGAAAGTCACACAGGTTTGAATAGTGTAATAATAAAATTATCACAGGGCAAAAACGTAGATTGTAGGATTTTTAGTATGGGGGTTATGGGGACAAGATGGAGGGACTTGGACGTGTCTAGCCTTTCTTCTTCTTTTTCTCCATTTTCTGCAGTGATGTTGGCACTTTGGGATTTGTTTAGAGTAAAAGTGCACTGTCTAACATAGGTGTTAGGTATTGGGAATTAAGTGTAAATATGTTATATGTAGTTTGTAGCATAAAAGACAACACCACCTCAGGGGTGGTCAGAGTGCTTGTGGCTGTCCTGCTGAGCAGATCTCGGCTGGGCAGAGAGAAAATTTTATAGATAAGCATTAATAAACAACCTCAAGACTGAAAAGTGAAGAGTCCAGACTCGTTCTTCAGTTGCCCGGGCCGAAGCAGAGACATCCTACACATCTCGGGGCAGCAATTATCAACAACAACCCGAAATTTCTCCAAAGTGTCAAGTCTCATTTGCAAGGCCATCTTTTGAAACTTTTTTCTAGCTCCATTTTTCTCTCAACAATATCTGTCCTATTCCATGGCATATCTAAGTCAGCATTTCTTGTCTGAAAGTTTGCATAGGGATGCATACTGTGTGGGCCTCCTGTCAGGCCCTGAGAACTCTCTACAAATCCATTTCCAAAACATGGAAATTTTACTTATGACCCCATTACTAAGGCGACCACTGCCTTTGCTCTTACCATACATAGAGCCACAATTGATGTTATCCACCCTCTCATTGCATCAGGATTAAATCATGAGAAGACAGTACTCTATCTCTCTGAACATTGGGTATGGGCCAGAATGGTAGAAAAGAAATGGCAAACTGCAAATGTGGAATCCTTTGTTACTCGACAACATCTGTGAAAGTAATACCATTGATGCCCAAGACATATGCTTAGATACTGAACAGGGTGTGTGCCACTTGGAGATCCACCCAGACACCATTCAGAAAGCAGTGCTTATACACACTGGTCAGGCCTTTGTATGCTTGAGAACTGCCTGTGCTTCAGGAAAAATAGACAATAAAAATAGATATTGACTTCTTAAAAATCACTCCAACTTTTGCATTTGTAATGTTGTTAACATTGTAGGCTGTGATTTTACATATTCACTACCAGTTGTCTCTCACCAACTCACAAAGGCCAACTACAAAATGTATCACCCTTTATTATCTGCACCCATTGGCATAAACCTTACTTTGGTAAAACAGTTGATAAAAGATCAAGATCTGAGCAAGATCTTGAGAAAAATTAAAGAGAATGGAGAGAAAATGTTAATAACTGTTCATCATGATGCAAAAGAAATTAGCAGGGTTCTGCAAAGCATAAAGCAAGAAGCAAGTCATCATTGGTGGGATGTACTTTTCAGATGGTCACCAAAAGCAACTGGTACACTTAATGCCCTAATCCTTCCAGTTATTGTTTTGCTCATTTTAGCTGCCAGAAGCTTAATTTTGTCCATTGCAACACTTATTTGGAATTGGAGAATGTTATGACTAGTGGCAGTCTGGAATTCATTGCCAAGAGCATATGGAATAGCCTTCAAAGATACTTATGACTTGGTTAGATGAGGAAGAAATTGTGTATTAGTAAAAGAATTTACTAACTCCACAGAAAAAGGGGGGAATGAATCAAGGATTTAATAAAACTGAAAGAGTGAAAAGATTTAGTAAATCCTAGATTTAGTATGAGGGGCAGAGTATAGCAAGAAGAGTAGAAATAATAAGGGATAGGTAATTTTTAGCAGGTAAAGTAGTTAAGGCTAGGGTAATATATCACTTGCCTGTCTTTACTATGTTTAAAGAAGCAGGATGGGATGCGGATTTCTTTGTGACAAAGAAGAGGACTGTAGCCTGCACCTGGGCCCCAAAACTTCAGCTATAGCCAAGGGGTGTGAAAGCCTGCCAGCAGGTCATAAGTAAAGAGGTCAAATTGAGAACGACGTCTTGGCCTTCATCAGAAGGAGACCATTCCCCACTTTAAAACCCACCAACCCATTTGAAGTGAAAGACTGCACAAGCGTGAAGGAACTTTGGACTCAAATATAATTCATTTTAAAGTGGGGGTAGGTGGATTAGCTAATGAATATGTATTAGGCGTTTTGGGAATATATGAATATGTAAGACTTTTCTAGATTGCCATTCCAATGATTCTTCACCCATGTTAGACAGTGTACTTTCATTATGAACCAATCCCCTTTGACTAGTGTCAACATCACAGAGAAGATGGATGACAAGAAGAAGAAGAAAGGACCACGAGGCAGGACCTGATCCCTCCATCTTATCTCCAAAACCCCCTGTCCCAAAATCCTAAAATCTATATTTTCACCCTGGGAACCTCTCCATTCTCACACCATTCAAACTTGTGTGGCTCTCATGTCCTCATTCCACACAGGTGGCAGATCCCTAAAAGGGTCAAAATCAAGCCACCAAGAACTTTTGGCAACATTCCAGGACCTCTGAGACCCCAAGGGTTCTCTCGGTAGCTCTGGACATGTGGGAGGGATGTGCTGAGTTCCCACAAGTTAAAAGGAAAGAACCACCTTAGGCAGGATCAGTAAGAAGCTTTTGAAGAGTGAACGGCCTAATCCTTTGGTGCAGTACTGTATGGAATTTGGGATCACTACACCATTGCAAATAGGTTCCCTTTCCAGCAGAAGAGACTTCCATCTGCTGCCTCTGCCAGAGACACTGGGATGGACAGAGCAAGAGCAAGGCTCAGTCAGCTCGCAGGCTTATTTGCACAGAGGGGCTGCAACAACATTGTTTCGAGGAGCCAAAAGCAAACGAGCTCATAGCCTGATTCCAGAACTGCTCAAGCATCTATGTCCGTGCTGGCAAGACAAGAAGGTGCTTCAGACCTTAAAAAAAGGCTGCTTCGTCCTTTTCAGGACCAGCCCAAAATGTCAAGATCTACAATAGAAAGATGGGGGAATGGGGGGGAAGGGCTTTTTTTTGCTCAAACTAAGGGAATTGCTTCAGTTGCTGTTTTGAAGGGCTTGCCTGAGTTGTCATACTAAAATGCAGACAAAAAAAAGGCTGTGCTTTTGTGTAATGAAGCCACATTGTATCTGTCTTTCAGAAAGGAATAAAGAAAACACAAATTGCCTTCTGAAATTATTCTCCTCCCTTCCAAATCAGTTCACTCCTCAAGCCAAACCCACAGGCACATCCCCAACTCCCTCTCTCCCAGCAGCTCAGAGCTGCATTGCACAGCGCTTGCTGTGTGCCAGAGAGCACAAAGCAGGCTGGCCTGGTGGGCCTGAATATTTCTGCCAAACACTCTGCAGCTCACACCTTGGCTCTGGCTCAGTGCAGAACTGCAGGATTGCAGGCGCTTCCTCCCAGAGCTGCGTGAGGCGCTGGCTCCTGCAGATGTGCCCTGCCAAGCTGTCCCTGCCTCACGCTGGCCTGGCTTCCCCTGGCAGAAGTGCCGGGCCTGGAGGAGGCTGCCCTGTGCTCCAGCCTGCCGAGCAGCCCGGCTCCCTGCCCCGGTGCCCAGAGTGCTGCACACACTGCTGACCTTTGCCAGCAGTTGCAGGGCAGCCGGCAGAAGAGGAGGAATCCTCAGCCAGCCCAGCGGCCCTCGGCTGCCCTTGGCCTTTCTCTGCTCCTGGGCACACTGCAGACGGCCAATGCCTCCAGGCTGGGCTGTGCCCAGCACGGCGGCTGCGCTCCCCTCGGGAGCAGCCAGCTGCCACCTGGGCTCTGAGAGCGGAGGATTCGCCCGCTGCCAGGAACAGGCACCCAGGGCCCGGCTGCTGCCTCTTGCAGCTCCAAGGGCCTCCTTCCAGCCTGCCTCTGCCGGGGCTCAGCCTGCTCCGGCCTCTGCCGGGGCTCTGCTGGGGCTCCAGCCCGGCCAAGGCCGGGCCCGCTCTCACCTCACAGGCGCTGACAGCTCTGCACCACAGGAGACCTTCCCGAGCCCCCTCTCTGATCCTTCTGCTTTCTCACTTGAGCAAGGCTCTCCTCCAGCCAAAGAGATTGCATTTAGGGATCCAAATCCAAGTGGCAGGAGCCCAAATGCTCTCGAGTCATAGCTCAATGCCTGCATCTGCACAGGATGTTTGGGCTGCCCCATTCTTCTTTGGTTTTGCCTTCAAATGCCATTTTCCTTTCTGCCTCAAATAGAAGTACCAAAGCTGGCCAAAAACAGGCCAGTGGGCCATATTTCAAAGGCAGTGTGGTCTGGAGAGGATGAATGAAGAAGATCCTTCCCCACTTTCAAACACCATGCCAAAGACACTATGCATGTCTTTCCACTTTTAAAAAACAACAGACAATTCAGAAGAAATTCTTGAGCTTATTCACAGGGGTGAGAAAGAAGGGAATCTTCAAGGTGAGTTGTGGTTTCAGAAACTTTATTTATTTCCAATCCTACTCTGCAGTCCTATTAGAGACTAAATCCCTAACCCTAACTCTAACCCTAATCCCCTAATCCTAATCCTAATCCTAATCCTAATCCTAATCCTAATCCTAATCTAAATCCTAATCCTAATCTAATCCTAATCCTAATCCTAATCCTCCTAATCCTAATCCTAGTCCTAACCTACAATCCTACTATAGGCTGCTTGAGGAATAAATCTTTGATGTGATTGTCACATTGTTGTCTCCTTCCTCTTCTTCACTGAAACAATCAGCGGCACCAGGCTGGACGCAGGCTCAGCAAATGTTACAAATGGATGCTGCTCAAAGAAAAAAAAAAAGAAATCAACACAAAACAATGAACCATGACTTTTGCATGCTCAGTGCTTCACAGGATACCTCTGGCTCCTAGAAGGATGCAGGAAGAGGACCAATGGGTCCATCAACACCTCCATCTTCATGTGCAGGACCTTGAGATCACAGGCAAATGTGGCCCAGAATTTATCCTTTATTCTGGTTTCTTCATCTTGGTGGATTTTTGCCCTGCCAGTGCTCTAGAAATGGTGCTTTCTGTCCCTGGGGTTTCTTCTTTTCAGGAAACTCCAATGACTCACATAGGCCCCTGTCTTTGAAAGACAGGCACTGTGCTGATTCCCACAGGGAGACAGAGCAGTGTCTGCCTTTCCATGCCCTGTCCCTCGTGTGCTGGATGGCACCTTCCTTCCCAGCAGGGCCAGCCCAGTGGCACTGGGCCCTGCAGTTCCCTCTCTGCCACACAAGCTGGCAGTAACCCTGGCACAGTTCCCGTCTGCTTGAGGGTGCCAGGCAGCAGATGGGGCTGGGACAAGTCCCTCCCAGCTGTCCCTGTTTGCGTGGCAGAAACCTCTAAGGGTGGGCTGGGGGGCACAAGCCAGGGCCCCTCAGAGGCTCACAGTGAGCCCCCCACAGCCCCTCCTGCCCACAGCCAAATCTCTGACCCCTAGGCTGGGACTGGCTTCCTTGGGTTCCTGCACCTCCATTTCATGTCTCTGTTCCCTGCATTGCTCAACTTCAATTCTTTTGCCATCAGATAAAACTGAACACCCCACCACATCACAAAACAGGCAACAGAAACAGTCAGATGACAGAGCACATCTCCTCTCAGGAAATGCAGAGAGAGCTGGAATTATTCAGTTTTGTGAAGAACAGGCCCCAGGGAGACTTTTGCCACTTTCCAAGGCTTCAGAGTAGCTTTGTAGAATGTGGGGGACATCATTTTTAACAGGGCCAGCTACAATAGGATGTGGGTGAATAGTTTTAAACACAAAGGAGATCTAATCCGAGTAGGTCTAAGGAAGAACTTGCTTACTCAGACCATGGTGCAACCCTGGCACAGATTGCCCCAAGAGCTTTTAGGTGCCTCATCCCTGGAACCATTCCAGCTCCAGTGGGAAAGGGCTCTGAGTAACCTGATCTCTTTAAAGATGTCCCTGCTCATTGCAGGACACTTGCACCAGAGGACCTGTACAGGGCCCTGCCAGCCCAGCCCAGTCTAGGATTCCTCACCATTTTCATTTGAAGAGCAGCAAGAGTGGAGGTGAGCAGGAAGGGGGCTCATCTGATGCCTTGGACTTGAGTGGAGGAGGAGCCCATGCCTCAGACCCTGTTTCACCTGCAGCCCCTTCACATTTTACCTGCAGGAGTTCCTTGGCAGACCAGCGCTGCTCCTCGTCTGTCTGCAGGCAGCAGCTCAGGAAGTCACGCAGCAAAGCCGAGAGGAGCTTGGGCTGCCGCAGTTTTGGGGTCCCTACTGTGGCTATCAGGCGTCGAGCCTGGAGAAAAAAACCCACGAGGCTCCACCTGCTGCTGTAACATCTCTAAGTGCTCTCCCACAACCCTTTGTTTAACCTCTGTTCTGCAGTGGCAGTTACTGCCCTGGCAGAGACCCAGAGGTGACTTTCCTTTACCAACCAAAAAGCCAAACCCCGAGGCAGCCACAGCTTTTGCACCATCCCGCAGATCTTGCCTTGGCAGCTGATTTCATTGACTGACCGAGTTAGTGGGAACCATATCAACAAAAAGCACGTTTGCTTCTCTGAGGAATCACACCAGCTTGAGAGGCTTTTTGGAAGAAGGACTTTGCTTTACTAACTGATTTCAAAAATTAGTACATGAAAGGCATCTCTGCAGTGCTTGTTGGTCCTTTAAGCACACGGGCCATAGAACAAAACTCATCAAGCTTTCTGTCCTCTACTTGAAAATCAATGGGAATTGGAAGGAAAGAAAGGAAGTCTATCAGTTAATCCCCAGGTAGGGAAACAAATCTTTACAATCTCATCTTCAACACAGACACATTAAGATGCCTGCACAAATGTACTGGGATGAAAATGCCTGCTTGGGCATACAGGAGCCACCTGCAGCTCTGTCTCTCAGCAGTCTGAAAATTTCAGCTTCCCATTTTGCAGCAAAAGAAAAATTGTCATGGTCAGAAGAAGGAGAGGTGCCATCCCTGTGGTCACGCTCTGCTCCTTTGGCTACTCAAGTCAATGCATTAATGGTAGGCCCATCCCTGAAAGTGCCAGGGAACAAACAGGAGGTTTTGGCAGGCTCTGCACATCACCAGGCTCTGGCTTGGTGACACAGAGAATGTGGCTTGGGCTATGTGAGAAACACGGTCACTAGCAGCACTGTGCAAGAAGCAGAAGAGACTCTCTGGCCTTTACACCCTCATGCCCAGGTTTCAGGCCTGCTTCCCAGTGAGAAGAAACTGCACAGTGGGTTAGGTTCCTCTCTAAAAAACACAGTTTTAGAAACTTTGTTGTGTTTGGCTTTCTTTCCTTCATTTCTGGAAAGATAACACCCGTTCTTAGATGCTTGTTTCCTGTGACTGGGGCCATCTACACAGACAAAAGAACTGGAACCACTTACAACCCAAAGGAAAGTGTTGCCTGAGAATGGAATTTGTTTGCACGTGGTGAGGCTTGAGTTCCTCCCTGATGTATCCAAATCTACAGCAGATGCTGATGTGTTGCAGGGCCATTTTAGGAGGGGACCTTGGTGGAAGTAGTTCCAGCAGATGGCAATGGGATTTTGTCCAATGGCACACAGGACATGGGACAGGTGAGAAAGAGAGTGGGATCAGTGAGTATTTGCTCCTTACCGAGGTATGACTTTGGTCCCAGTAAGGAGGTTCTTGTTCTATCATTTCAATGCCCACAATTCCAAAAGACCATATGTCCACTTTGGGGCCATATGGTTGACGTGTCACCACTTCAGGCGCCATCCACCAAGGAGTCCCGACTACCGAGCACGGTCTGCTCTGCTCAGGGGTGAGCTCAGTAGAGAGGCCAAAATCAGCTGAGGAGAAAGCAAAATACTGGTTTGATTGGAATTCTGTACAATTAGGAAAGTGAGCCAAAGAATTCCCCAGTAGAAGTTTGAAAATGTGCTGTTGAATCTCCTGGCATTTGCGACTTTAAAAATCCCCCCATTTTTTACACTGCCTCCAGCAGTGGCTTTTGTTCTTTGGAAGCTTTAGGCTTGTAGCTCCCTCCCTCTGGAAGGGACACACACAGAGCAAGGCCACTCTTGACTGCTTGTCCCTTGTCCTACCTCTGTGCACGTTGCCACCGTGTCACCAGATCACAGCGGGTGTCCCTGCGCTGCCACCAGCACCATTTTTGGGGAGCTGGCTGTCACTCCAAGCAGCCCCACCCCCACATGCCTGGAATGCTGCACCTGACCAAGAATATACTGACCCAGCTTGACAGAACCGTCAGTTCTGAGGAGGATGTTGTCGCTCTTCACATCTCGATGGATCACATGGTTTGAGTGAAGAAAATCCAGTCCTTGAAGGCACTAAGAGGGAAAACAGAAAGAAGAGGGCAAAAATGAGTGACGTGATTTCAACACACAAGAAAAAAACAAAGAATCTAAAAGATCCCTCTCCAGGGGAATGGGGAGTAATGGCAGAACACAGTGCCACTGAGAGGAAGAGCTTGCTGCTCCAACACTTGCAGAGCAGGACCTTGCTGAGGAAAGGCAAGTCAGCTTTTGAAAGAGCAACAGCCCCTGCTCTTGTAGACTGTCCCCTGCAAACCAGCCAGGATGACTCCTGCTGCAGTGCATGTGCTCAGAAGCAAAGAGCGTTTGGGCTGCACTCCTATCCTTTTTTAGCTGAGGACTGAGAGAAACGAGTCTCTCTTTTTTCCTTTGCTGTTTGTTTCAAATCCTGCCATCAGCACCTTTGCTTTCATAGGCAAGGAATGCAATGAAGACAGGCAAAAGTTTAGGGAAGCAAGATGGAGAACTGCAAATACAAGAGGCGCAGCGAGAGTACAATAGCAGGAGATAAGAGCACTGGCACTGAGTACAGGGAGTGCAGGGGCACTGGCAGGCCTTACACTTGAGATGCTTTTACTTGCCCATAGCATAGCAGCCACACAGAAACAAAGCTTGGCACATGAAATCACTCCAGCTCTGAGCCCCTGTTCCCAGACAATCCTGCCCAAGCCCTCAGAAGCACAGATGGGATTGCTGACCTCCCGACTGATGGCTGCAATGTGGTCTTCAGACAGGCAGGTCTCGCGGATGACATCACTCAGGGCGCCTCCATCCATGTACTCCATCACCAGCCAGAGTTCCTCGCCCAGAAGGTAGCTGAAAGAAGGAAACAAGGGCGTGGAGATAAACATGCATGGCTACCTTGATTTTTTGCTTCCGGGTTTCTTGTTTCCAGGTGCCTTTGTGACTCGGACAGAATCAAAGGAATAGACAATCTGCAATCTGTGCAGTCTTAAGGAGAAAGACCCAGCTGTGAAAAAGGAGATGTCTTAGATGGCCAGCAAGTGGAAAATGCAGTTTTGTAACAGCCCAGGTAAAATCCTGTCAGGCATGGTGTTTCTGGAAAGAAGCAGCTAGTCTTCCTGGCATGCATAGCAATGGCAAAGAGGGGCAACGATCTAAGGGAAATCCACTTTAGGATGGTTCATCAGCATTTAAGAAACTTCCAAAAATCAATCCCGGAAAAAATGTGGAGGCAGCGTACTTTGAGGGTATGGACTTTATAAGATACAGCTGGATCCAGGTTTTGAATAATTTTGGAATAGTTTTCAAACTAGGTGTGCCAGGGAAAACTCATGCAGACAAGATGCACTCTCTTCTCATCCATTGGAGATGAGTAGAGAAATATGAATAAATAAAAATTAACAGCTCTACTTTCTGCCACTGACCAAAGTGGGTATTTAACCTCTCATGTTTGCTGTATGTAAATGCCCATTGATGGGATAAACCATAACCACTCACCTGTCTAAATAATTCACAACACTGGGACTCCTACACTTCTTCATGATCTTGATTTCATTAATAGTTAGTTCCTTCCTCCTCAGTCCATGAAGATTTATTTGCTTTATTGCCACCTAAAATGACATTGAAAATCAGTAACTTGAGAAGTTGGTGGCATGAGACCACAAGGCACATGGAGCGAGTGATTTTGCAATGACACAGCTGAGCTGTGCCAAACTGCCTTGTGATTAGGCACTGCAGTAATTAGGAACTGACATTCCAACAGCCCCTTTCTCTGCTCCCTTGGGGGCCACTTACAGGACACGTGGGGCCACTGACATTTTGGTAACAGTGGTGTCTCAGCTATCACCCACAAACCTCTGACCACACTGTCTGCTGCTTTGTTTGGGATTCAGAGGGAGTAATCCATGCCTTAATACTCTGTGGATACATCTTGGGCTATGGGCAGGACTTAGAGATTTTAAGGTCCGTTGCAGATCTCTCCCTGCGTGCAGTTCCCAAGTGCAGCACTGCAGGTGGCTAAGGAACTACCAGTAACTTTCAGATGGATTTGCTGGCAGCCAGAGATGGGAATTGAGGACTCTGAAGCTGTAGCCCCAAAGAGCAGTGAGGTGCTCGAAGGCACCACCTTTGTTTTAGCAATGGAGAGCGAGTGAGCGCGTCCTTCTCTGAAAGGAAGCGCTGCCCTGCGTGCCTTCCTTCCTGCAGCTGAGGAGGACAAAGTCCCAAATGTATTTTGCAGGCTGGCACCAGTCTGTGCTTCTTGTGCCTTCTCAGCACAGCTCTGCCCAAAGCTCCAGCCACAGCTCACACCAGAGGGGAAAGCCCCTCAAGAGCAGCAGAGTTTGCAGGGCGTGTTGACATTTACCTCTCTCCCTGTGGCATTGTGGAGTGCTCTGACCACATCTCCAAAACCCCTAGAAACAAAAGAGAAGCAGAGAAAGGAGAAGGTGTTTAGCTCCTAGAGTGAAAGGCAGCCCACACAGGAGATTTTTGCTGGAAGTGTCAAAACCTGCAGGATGCAGGAGGGCTCTGCCAGAAGGCAGATGATGCATTTTTCCTCTCAAGTGCATGGGCACTGGGCCTGTTCCTGAACCACTGGGGTTCAACTTCTAAAGGAAGTTTAGTCTTTCCTCTTGGGTTTCACTTTCTAAACTGTGTGGTTCCTATGCTGACCACAGCGTGTTTCCTTCTGCACACCAGGGGAAAGAATTGTTCCTGGGAACTGTTATCTCAAAGCTTTGATGGGGGTAGGTGTCTCTTTCAGGCAAGCTAGTTTCTTCTTTTTTTATCATTAGTGTGCCAGTATGATTTTTAGACATATACAAAAATGGTAAAGAAATCAACACAGAGCTGTCCTACACTTGAGATACAAGGAGACATTCCAGGTCCTGTTCCTTGCTGCAGGCAAGAGCTTGGCAGCATGGAGATGTCGCTGACAATGCCTCCTGAGTCCACTCACAGATTCTGAGCAGCACTGAGAGATGGGACAATCTGTCCCCAGTGTGTGAATATCTTTGCAGCTGGCCTGACTTCAGGCTGGATAGACATTCCACCGGAAAAACCCCTGGCCCATGGTTGTGCAGGAGTAACTGCGGTTGGACTCACCCGCTTCCAATATACTCCAGTTCGGTGTATATCATCAGGGGATTTTCCTGGTTCACCATTCTCCCTGAGGGAAACAAAATGCAAGATGCTGACATTACAGCAGAGATCCCCACTTCCAGGAGATACAAAAGGCAGCCCCACTGCCTGGGGCTCTGAGCCCTTTGTGCTCAGCTGGGTAACAACAACAACAAGCACAACAGCAGCAGGATAGGCAGCCCTGCAGTGCAGATGGCTGGCACAGAGACTGATTTTGTACAGTCCTTTGAAGAGTTCTCTTGACAGGAAACAAAGCCCAGGGAGATGCATTCCCAGGAGAGAAGGACATCTTCTCTACCTTTCAGCAATTTGCCAAAAGAATGCCTTTCCATTTGTAAACCAGAGCAGCTCATGCTATAACCAATCCCAAGGGGCCTTTCAGCATCAGGACCCTGACCTGTTTATGAGCAGGCTGAGCTCAAAGATGCCCCTCTCCCAGCTAAGGAAGGCTCCAGCCTCTGCAGTCCCAGCAGCCCTCAGGGACAGGGCAGTGACCACACCAAGGCTGGCAAAGCCCAAGCATGAGCCCTGACAAGCAGTGGGAAGAAGCCACAGCCAGCCTGAGCCCCTTACAAGCTGTTGCCCCCATTGAGGACACAAGAGGATGGGCTTTGAGATCAGCCACCCTGAGGTGTGGATCAGTGCCCTTTTTGTCCCAACAGGTGATGGTAGACACAGAATCCCCTGGGCTCTGGTCTCAGCCCCACCAGGTCATATCTGAGAGCACAGCACTGGCAGCTGTTCCGGGCAAGAAGCAGATTGATTGGGTTGTGCTGCAGAATCACAAAGGACTTGATGTGTTTTCCTAGAGACTGATCTGAGCAGGGCTTGGGCCAATGGCTAGGATTCTAACAGGCATGGGAAAGAGTGGGAATCAGGTATGGAAAAGGGCCATGGATCTGAGGAATATACCATGGCTGGGCTGGAGGCTCTCTCCTGAGAAATGCCTGCAGTACACTTTTATCTGACCATGCCACTTGGATGTGTCTCTTGGACACATCTTGATAAGCATAAAACTAGAAGATTATATAAAGGATGTTGTGAAAATATCGCCTTTTCCTTTGGGGGCACATGGAAAACACCTCGGGCTCTCTATTTGTCCTGTAACCTTATGTTCTTTCAAAGTAGTTCTTATTGAGAAAAAGACAGCATTCTCATGAAAATAAACTGCAAATGTAGTAGTCATAACAGTAACAGTCATTAAAATGCCATCAGTAACACTTGGGGCAGAAAGGCTCTTTCAGGATGGAGTAAAACCAACTCCACCAAAAAAGCCCCACAAACCATCACCCTAAAAACCCAAAACACAACAAAAAAACCCCACAGAAACAAAAAAACCCAAAAGGCCCCCACAAAAAATACCACAACCCCCACCCCCCAAAAAAAGAAATCCCCAACCAAAAAGACAAAACTCCAAAACCAGTCCATTTCTATGAAGTTTTTTTGCTCTGATGACTGGTTGGAAGTCAGGAGTCTAAGAAGAATTTAGGAAACTAAAAATTCAGTTGAGTTTGGCCACTAGCACACAGGACTTGCCTAGATCATTTGCTAGGTCCCAGCCTTCTGCTGATGCAAGAACTATCCCTGCTTCAGCCTTTAGCAGAGAGGGAAGCTCAGGCAAAGCCAAGCCAGTGCAAGGTGCCCTCAGAGGCAGCAGGAGCACCCAGAGCGCTCTCTGGCTGCCTCGGAGCACAGCACTTCCTCTGGGGAGTCCTAAATGGCCCTGTGACAGCAAACTCAGGAGGAGCATTTGGTACAGCTCTGCTGACACCTGCACACAACACACTGTCCCTCAGACAAGAAACACCCCAGACGTACCCAGCATCTCCAGGTACTTCTCCTCGGTCTCCTGTTCCAGGCAGATGAAGTAACTGCCCGAGCTTGAGTTTCCAGAATTGATGGATGAGCTTCCTCTTGGTAATGCTGCTGCAGCAGCAGGTTCAGAGCCCATGATGTGCTCAACCTGGAGCACTTGTGGTGGGCACTGTTCCTGTGCATCATGCCAAACCTGGGGCTCTTCACTGCCAGACATTGGCTGGAAGTCTTCACAGGCTGCCTGGTGAGATGTCCGCACTGGCACCTCAAGTCAAAGAGAACAAAGCAGTCAGACACTCCAGCTTGTCCCTGTCAGCCAGGAGTCATCGACTGTGAGGAAAGGGAAAGAACAATCAATTTGGATGACTGCTGGCCAAAAGGCCAAAGGACAACGGGCACTTACTCCCTTAGAACGATGAGCAGGCTGTGGTGTCACCACAGCTGGACAAAGGCGGTGCTGGTCTGGCTCATTTTCCTCCTCTTCAGCTTCTTCTGCAATAGCAGAGAGAGCCGGGGGAAACACGGCCCTTGCTCTTCTCACCTGTGGCAAGAGAGAATCATAGGGACAGACCGTTACCAAGCGCATATAACCTCATTTATCCTCACATCCACAGCCACATCTTGTAAGGAGAACTCATGAACTTTGTTAGCAGTGGCATTCTAAGTCACTCCAACCAGACTGAAATGGGCACATTCAACAGAACAGGTAAAGGCTATGAATTAAATATTCTCCCCGGCTGCTATTTGCAAGCAAGGTTGTCTCTGCAAAAGGCAGCTATTACTTCTTGAAAGCTCTGAAATGGAAAAGTAGGAAAGAGCCGGCAAGGCTCTTTGCAATGGCTGCTGTACACATGGAAAACCAGAAAGGGTTCAGAATCCCATCCAGGGTGAAAAGGGGCAGGAAAGCTTGTGCGAAAGCATCCTTCTTTGCTGGAAAAAAGAGAAAAGGAACTTGACTTCTTCTCCTTGGAAACCCACAAACCAAAAAATGGAAGTGACAGCCACTCAAGTAACTAAAGCCCTTGGATGCAGTGAGGACATACTTGGTAGTTAAACAGCCCTTGTGGTGAGCACTGTCATGCAGGGATTGATGGAAGTCTGCCTGGAGGTCCCAAACGAGCCTCCCATTGTCCAGGCTAAAGCTCCCTCATCACATCCTCACTGGCCTTGTGCTGCACCCCCTTGCCCAGCTCCCCTGTCCTTCTGTGCACACGCTGCAGCCCCTCCAGGACTTTCTGCTTCCCAGGGCCCCACAAGTGCACACAGCACTCCAGCTGTGGCCGCAGCGCTGCCCAGCACAGGGCCACGCTCACTGCCCTGCTCCTGCTGCCCCACTGCTGCTGACACAGGCCACCGTGCCCTTGGCCTTCTTGGCCACCTGGCCACACGCTGCCTCATCTTCAGCTGCTCAAGGCCGCCAGCCCTGCGTCCTCTTGGCCCACGCAGCTCCCAAGCCCCAAAGGTGCCCATCTCACTTCAGATACACCCGGCACCATGGCAAGATGGCCTTCCTCTTCCGAGCAACACAAGACACCAGTCAAGGACTTGCAGCTTCAAATGCACTCCAGGCTCCAAGGCACTTGCCAAAGCTGCAGACTGCACCAAAATATGCACCAAAAGAAACCGGCCGCTTCTGCTTTTGGCCTCACAAGAAGGCTTCGCAACTCCGCACTTTGTTTCTTTGGCCACACGGGACAAGACTGGCCCCTCACTGCTGCATGCACCACACAATCCTCCCTTGCTACTTATCAAAAGCCAAAAGACAGCTTGGCCCAAATTAGACTCTAAAAATGAAGAACTACTCAAGGAAAATGCAGACGATTCTCACAAGCCAAACACACCTTTCCAAAAAGGGAAAACAAAGAAACCAAGGCCTGGCACCTCCAGCACTACCTCCTTTGCCCTTGGCCACAGCACTGCAGAAGCCAAGAGAAGGAGGTTCCCTGAGCCAAGCAGCCAGATGCTCTCCCAGATGCCTCAGACCTTTACTGCCTCAACATGACAGCTCAAAGGCCAAGTTCTGTGGTCGCTGCCTGGAGGAAATCCCTCGTTCCTGGCAGGACTCCAGCACCCAGCATCCTCAGCCTGCAACAGCAAAGTGCTGGCTGCTCCAAAACTTGCAGCTCTGCCTGGCACTAAAGACTGCACCACACACAAATGGCACTTACAAATTTAGAAAATCCATGCTCTTGTGTGACCATGGATGGAGGCCGACGGTCATCCACGTCAGTTTGCTCCTCTTTGGCTTCTTCTCCAGGAGCAGCAGGAGCAATGGGGGAGACGGCTCTTGGTTCTGTCATCTGTGAGAAGAGAGGAGCATGAGGGACAGGCCATTTCCTATCATGTACAACCTTACTTCTTTTCACATCTACCACCACATCTTCTAAAGAAAAATCATAACTTTTCCTAGTGACAGAGGGGTTCTATGTCGCAGACACCAAATTAAAATGGGCCAATTCAACAGCACTCTAGAGGAAGATGAAGTTGATTTGACTCCCTGGCTGCTATCAGCAAGCAAGGTTGACTTGGCAAAAGGGAGCTTTTACTGCTTGAAAGCACTGAAATTGAAAACTAGGAAAGTGACAGCAACGCCTTTGCTACTGCTACTGCTGCTGCAGCAGTGGAAAACTCAGACTGGATCAGAATCCCATCCAGGGCTGCACAAGGGCAGGAAACCTCGGCCAGAAGCATCTTTGCTTGCTGGAAAAACAGGAAAGTGAACAGGCCGTCTATTCCTAACAAAACCATGAGCCAAGACACCACAAGATGGAAGCGTCACCCACTCCAGCGTCTAAAGCCCTTGGATGCACTGAGGGGATGTTTGGCATGAAACAGCCCTTGTGCTGAGCGCTGTCATGCAGTGATTGATGGAAGTCTGCCTGGAGATCCCCAAAGAGCCTCCCATTGTCCAGGCTAAAGCTCCCTCAGCACCTCCTCACTGGCCTTGTGCTGCACCCCCATGCCCAGCTCCCCTGTCCTTCTGTGCACACGCTGCAGCCCCTCCATGACTTTCTGCTTCCCAGGGCCCCACAAGTGCACACAGCACTCCAGCTGTGGCTGCAGCGCTGCCCAGCACAGGGCCACGCTCACTGCCCTGCTCCTGCTGCCCCACTGCTGCTGACACAGGCCACCGTGCCCTTGGCCTTCTTGGCCACCTGGCCACACGCTGCCTCATCTTCAGCTGCTCAAGGCTGCCAGCCCTGCGTCCTTTTGGCCCACGCAGCTCCCCAGCCACAAAGGTGCCCCTCTCACTTCAGATACACCCGGCACCATGGCAAGATGGCCTTCCTCTTCCGAGCAACACAAGACACCAGTCAAGGACTTGCAGCTTCAAATGCACTCCAGGCTCCAAGGCACTTGCCAAAGCTGCAGACTGCACCAAAATATGCACCAAAAGAAACTGGCCGCTTCTGCTTTTGGCCTCACAAGAAGGCTTCGCAACTCCGCACTTTGTTTCTTTGGCCACACGGGACAAGACTGGCCCCTCACTGCTGCATGCACCACACAATCCTCCCTTTGCAGCTTATCAAAAGCCAAAAGACAGCTTGGCCCAAATTAGACTCTAAAAATGAAGAACTACTCAAGGAAAATGCAGACGATTCTCACAAGCCAAACACACCTTTCCAAAAAGGGAAAACAAAGAAACCAAGGCCTGGCACCTCCAGCACTACCTCCTTTGCCCTTGGCCACAGCACTGCAGAAGCCAAGAGAAGGAGGTTCCCTGAGCCAAGCAGCCAGATGCTCTCCCAGATGCCTCAGACCTTTACTGCCTCAACATGACAGCTCAAAGGCCAAGTTCTGTGGTCGCTGCCTGGAGGAAATCCCTCGTTCCTGGCAGGACTCCAGCACCCAGCATCCTCAGCCTGCAACAGCAAAGTGCTGGCTGCTCCAAAACTTGCAGCTCTGCCTGGCACTAAAGACTGCACCACACACAAATGGCACTTACAAATTTAGAAAATCCATGCTCTGGTGTGACCATGGATGGAGGCCGACGGTCATCCACGTCAGTTTGCTCCTCTTTGGCTTCTTCTCCAGGAGCAGCAGGAGCAATGGGGGAGACGGCTCTTGGTTCTGTCATCTGTGAGAAGAGAGGAGCATGAGGGACAGGCCATTTCCTATCATGTACTACCTTACTTCTTTTCACATCTACCACCACATCTTCTAAAGAAAAATCATAACTTTTCCTAGTGACAGAGGGGTTCTATGTCGCAGACACCAAATTAAAATGGGCCAATTCAACAGCACTCTAGAGGAAGATTAAGTTGATTTGACTCCCTGGCTGCTATCAGCAAGCATGGTTCTCTTGGCAAAAGGGAGCTTTTACTGCTTGAAAGCACTGAAATCGAAAACTAGGAAAGTGACAGCAACGCCTTTGCTACTGCTGCTGCAGCCGTGGAAAACTCAGACTGGATCAGAATCTTAGCCAGGGCTGCACAAGGGCAGGAAACCTTGTGCAGAAGCATCTTTGCTTGCTGGAAAAACAGGAAAGTGAACAGGCCGTCTATTCCTAACAAAACCATGAGCCAAGACACCACAAGATGGAAGCGTCACCCACTCCAGCGTCTAAAGCCCTTGGATGCACTGAGGGGATGTTTGGCATGAAACAGCCCTTGTGCTGAGCGCTGTCATGCAGTGATTGATGGAAGTCTGCCTGGAGATCCCCAAAGAGGCTCCCATTGTCCAGGCTAAAGCTCCCTCAGCACCTCCTCACTGGCCTTGTGCTGCACCCCCATGCCCAGCTCCCCTGTCCTTCTGTGCACACGCTGCAGCCCCTCCATGACTTTCTGCTTCCCAGGGCCCCACAAGTGCACACAGCACTCCAGCTGTGGCTGCAGCGCTGCCCAGCACAGGGCCACGCTCACTGCCCTGCTCCTGCTGCCCCACTGCTGCTGACACAGGCCACCGTGCCCTTGGCCTTCTTGGCCACCTGGCCACACGCTGCCTCATCTTCAGCTGCTCAAGGCTGCCAGCCCTGCGTCCTTTTGGCCCACGCAGCTCCCCAGCCACAAAGGTGCCCATCTCACTTCAGATACACCCGGCACCATGGCAAGATGGCCTTCCTCTTCCGAGCAACACAAGACACCAGTCAAGGACTTGCAGCTTCAAATGCAC
This sequence comes from Emberiza elegans, assembly GCA_024865655.1. Lineage (NCBI taxonomy): Eukaryota > Metazoa > Chordata > Aves > Passeriformes > Fringillidae > Emberiza > Emberiza elegans. Next base: position 39,284 of record JALJVW010002010.1, read on the forward strand.
TCCAGGCTCCAAGGCACTTGCCAAAGCTGCAGACTGCACCAAAATATGCACCAACAGAAACTGGCCGCTTCTTCTTTTGGCCTCACAACAAGTCTTTGCAACTCCACACTTTGTTTCTTTGGTCACGCGAGACAAGACTGGCCCCTCACTGCTGCATGGACCACACAATCCTCCATTTGCAGCTTATCAAAAGCCAAAAGACAGCTTGGCCCAAATTAGACTCTAAAAATGAAGAACTACTCAAGGAAAATGCAGACGATTCTCACAAGCCAAACACACCTTTCCAAAAAGGGAAAACAAAGAAACCAAGGCCTGGCACCACCAGCACTACCTCCTTTGCCCTTGGCCACAGCACTGCAGAAGCCAAGAGAAGGAGCTTCCCTGAGCCAAGCAGCCAGATGCTCTCCCAGATGCACCATCCCTTTACTGCCTCAACGTGACAGCTCAAAGGCCAAGTTCTGTGGTCGCTGCCTGGAGGAAATCCCTCGCTCCTGGCAGGACTCCAGCACCCAGCATCCTCAGCCTGCAACAGCAAAGTGCTGGCTGCTCCAAAACTTGCAGCTCTGCCTGGCACTAAAGACAGCACCACACACAAATTGCACTTACAAATTTAGAAAATCCATGCTCTGGTGTGACCACGGACGGAGGCTGGTGGTCATCCACATCCGTTTGCTCCTCTTTGGCTTCTTCTCCAGGAGCAGCGGGAGAGAGGGGAGAGACGGCTCTTGGTTCTGTCATCTGTGAGAAGAGAGGAGCATGAGGGACAGGCCATTTCCTATCATGAACAACCTTACTTCTTTTCACATCTACCACCACATCTAAAGAAAAATCATAACTTTTCCTAGTGACAGAGGGGTTCTATGTCGCAGCCACCTAATTAAAATGGGCCAATTCAACAGCACTCTAGAGGAAGATGAAGTTGATTTGACTCCCTGGCTGCTATCAGCAAGCATGGTTCTCTTGGCAAAAGGGAGCTTTTACTGCTTGAAAGCACTGAAATCGAAAACTAGGAAAGTGACAGCAACGCCTTTGCTACTGCTGCTGCAGCCGTGGAAAACTCAGACTGGATCAGAATCTTAGCCAGGGCTGCACAAGGGCAGGAAACCTTGTGCAGAAGCATCTTTGCTTGCTGGAAAAACAGGAAAATGAACAGGCCTTCTATTCCTAACAAAACTTTGAGCCAAGACACCACAAGATGGAAGTGTCACCCACTCCAGCGTCTAAAGCCCTTGGATGCACTGAGGGGATATTTGGCATGAAACAGCCCGTGTGGTGAGAGCTGTCATGCAGGGATTGATGGAAGTCTGCCTGGAGGTCCCCAAAGAGCCTCCCATTGTCCAGGCTAAAGCTCCCTCAGCACCTCCTCACTGGCCTTGTGCTGCACCCCCTTGCCCAGCTCCCCTGTCCTTCTGTGCACACGCTGCAGCCCCTCCAGGACTTTCTGCTTCCCAGGGCCCCACAAGTGCACACAGCACTCCAGCTGTGGCCGCAGCGCTGCCCAGCACAGGGCCACGCTCACTGCCCTGCTCCTGCTGCCCCACTGCTGCTGACACAGGCCACCGTGCCCTTGGCCTTCTTGGCCACCTGGCCACACGCTGCCTCATCTTCAGCTGCTCAAGGCTGCCAGCCCTGCGTCCTTTTGGCCCACGCAGCTCCCCAGCCACAAAGGTGCCCATCTCACTTCAGATACACCCGGCACCATGGCAAGATGGCCTTCCTCTTCCGAGCAACACAAGACACCAGTCAAGGACTTGCAGCTTCAAATGCACTCCAGGCTCCAAGGCACTTGCCAAAGCTGCAGACTGCGCCAAAATATGCACCAACAGAAACTGGCTGCTTCTTCTTTTGGCCTCACAACAAGTCTTTGCAACTCCACACTTTGTTTCTTTGGTCACGCGAGACAAGACTGGCCCCTCACTGCTGCATGGACCACACAATCCTCCATTTGCAGCTTATCAAAAGCCAAAAGACAGCTTGGCCCAAATTAGACTCTAAAAATGAAGAACTACTCAAGGAAAATGCAGACGATTCTCACAAGCCAAACACACCTTTCCAAAAAGGGAAAACAAAGAAACCAAGGCCTGGCACCTCCAGCACTACCTCCTTTGCCCTTGGCCACAGCACTGCAGAAGCCAAGAGAAGGAGCTTCCCTGAGCCAAGCAGGCAGATGCTCTCCCAGATGCACCGTCCCTTTACTGCCTCATCGTGACAGCTCAAAGGCCAAGTTCTGTGGTCACTGCCTGGAGGAAATCCCTCGTTCCTGGCAGGACTCAGGCACCCAGCATCCTCAGCCTGCAACAGCAAAGTGCTGGCTGCTCCAAAACTTGCAGCTCTGCCTGGCACTAAAGACAGCACCACACACAAATGGCACTTACAAATTTAGAAAATCCATGCTCTTGTGTGACCATGGACGGAGGCTGGTGGTCATCCACATCCGTTTGCTCCTCTTTGGCTTCTTCTCCAGGAGCAGCGGGAGAGAGGGGAGAGACGGCTCTTGGTTCTGTCATCTGTGAGAAGAGAGGAGCATGAGGGACAGGCCATTTCCTATCATGAACAACCTTACTTCTTTTCACATCTACCACCACATCTTCTAAAGAAAAATCATAACATTTCCTAGTGAAGGAGGGCTTCTAAGTCTCAGTCACCTAATTAAAATGGGCCAATTCAACAGCACTCTAGAGGAAGATGAAGTTGATTTGACTCCCTGGCTGCTATCAGCAAGCATGGTTCTCTTGGCAAAAGGGAGCTTTTACTGCTTGAAAGCACTGAAATCGAAAACTAGGAAAGTGACAGCAACGCCTTTGCTACTGCTGCTGCAGCCGTGGAAAACTCAGACTGGATCAGAATCCCATCCAGGGCTGCACAAGGGCAGGAAACCTTGTGCAGAAGCATCTTTGCTTGCTGGAAAAACAGGAAAATGAACAGGCCGTCTATTCCTAACAAAACATTGAGCCAAGACACCACAAGATGGAAGTGTCACCCACTCCAGCGTCTAAAGCCCTTGGATGCACTGAGGGGATATTTGGCATGAAACAGCCCTTGTGGTGAGAGCTGTCATGCAGGGATTGATGGAAGTCTGCCTGGAGGTCCCCAAAGAGCCTCCCATTGTCCAGGCTAAAGCTCCCTCAGCACCTCCTCACTGGCCTTGTGCTGCACCCCTTGCCCAGCTCCCCTGTCCTTCTGTGCACACGCTGCAGCCCCTCCAGGACTTTCTGCTTCCCAGGGCCCCACAAGTGCACACAGCACTCCAGCTGTGGCCGCAGCGCTGCCCAGCACAGGGCCACGCTCACTGCCCTGCTCCTGCTGCCCCACTGCTGCTGACACAGGCCACCGTGCCCTTGGCCTTCTTGGCCACCTGGCCACACGCTGCCTCATCTTCAGCTGCTCAAGGCCGCCAGCCCTGCGTCCTTTTGGCCCACGCAGCTCCCCAGCCACAAAGGTGCCCATCTCACTTCAGATACCGCAGGCACCATGGCAAGATGGCCTTCCTCTTCCGAGCAACACAAGACACCAGTCAAGGACTTGCAGCTTCAAATGCACTCCAGGCTCCAAGGCACTTGCCAAAGCTGCAGACTGCACCAAAATATGCACCAACAGAAACTGGCCGCTTCTGCTTTTGGCCTCACAAGAAGGCTTCGCAACTCCGCACTTTGTTTCTTTGGCCACACGGGACAAGACTGGCCCCTCACTGCTGCATGGACCACACAATCCTCCCTTTGCAGCTTATCAAAAGCCAAAAGACAGCTTGGCCCAAATTAGACTCTAAAAATGAAGAACTACTCAAGGAAAATGCAGACGATTCTCACAAGCCAAACACACCTTTCCAAAAAGGGAAAACAAAGAAACCAAGGCCTGGCACCTCCAGCACTACCTCCTTTGCCCTTGGCCACAGCACTGCAGAAGCCAAGAGAAGGAGCTTCCCTGAGCCAAGCAGCCAGATGCTCTCCCAGATGCACCATCCCTTTACTGCCTCAACGTGACAGCTCAATGGCCAAGTTCTGTGGTCGCTGCCTGGAGGAAATCCCTCGCTCCTGGCAGGACTCCAGCACCCAGCATCCTCAGACTGCAACAGCAAAGTGCTGGCTGCTCCAAAACTTGCACCTCTGCCTGGCACTAAAGACAGCACCACACACAAATGGCACTTACAAATTTAGAAAATCCATGCTCTTGTGTGACCATGGACGGAGGCTGGTGGTCATCCACATCCGTTTGCTCCTCTTTGGCTTCTTCTCCAGGAGCAGCGGGAGAGAGGGGAGAGACGGCTCTTGGTTCTGTCATCTGTGAGAAGAGAGGAGCATGAGGGACAGGCCATTTCCTATCATGAACAACCTTACTTCTTTTCACATCTACCACCACATCTTCTAAAGAAAAATCATAACATTTCCTAGTGAAGGAGGGCTTCTAAGTCTCAGTCACCTAATTAAAATGGGCCAATTCAACAGCACTCTAGAGGAAGATGAAGTTGATTTGACTCCCTGGCTGCTATCAGCAAGCATGGTTCTCTTGGCAAAAGGGAGCTTTTACTGCTTGAAAGCACTGAAATCGAAAACTAGGAAAGTGACAGCAATGCCTTTGCTACTGCTGCTGCAGCCGTGGAAAACTCAGACTTGATCAGAATCCCATCCAGGGCTGCACAAGGGCAGGAAACCTTGTGCAGAAGCATCTTTGCTTGCTGGAAAAACAGGAAAATGAACAGGCCGTCTATTCCTAACAAAACATTGAGCCAAGACACCACAAGATGGAAGTGTCACCCACTCCAGCGTCTAAAGCCCTTGGATGCACTGAGGGGATATTTGGCATGAAACAGCCCGTGTGGTGAGAGCTGTCATGCAGGGATTGATGGAAGTCTGCCTGGAGGTCCCCAAAGAGCCTCCCATTGTCCAGGCTAAAGCTCCCTCAGCACCTCCTCACTGGCCTTGTGCTGCACCCCTTGCCCAGCTCCCCTGTCCTTCTGTGCACACGCTGCAGCCCCTCCATGACTTTCTGCTTCCCAGGGCCCCACAAGTGCACACAGCACTCCAGCTGTGGCCGCAGCGCTGCCCAGCACAGGGCCACGCTCACTGCCCTGCTCCTGCTGCCCCACTGCTGCTGACACAGGCCACCGTGCCCTTGGCCTTCTTGGCCACCTGGCCACACGCTGCCTCATCTTCAGCTGCTCAAGGCCGCCAGCCCTGCGTCCTTTTTGGCCCACGCAGCTCCCCAGCCACAAAGGTGCCCATCTCACTTCAGATACACCAGGCACCATGGCAAGATGGCCTTCCTCTTCCGAGCAACACAAGACACCACTCAAGGACTTGCAGCTTCAAATGCACTCCAGGCTCCAAGGCACTTGCCAAAGCTGCAGACTGCACCAAAATATGCACCAACAGAAACTGGCCGCTTCTTCTTTTGGCCTCACAACAAGTCTTTGCAACTCCACACACTTTGTTTCTTTGGTCACGCGAGGACAAGACTGGCCCCTCACTGCTGCATGGACCACACAATCCTCCATTTGCAGCTTATCAAAAGCCAAAAGACAGCTTGGCCCAAATTTGACTCTAAAAAGGAAGAACTACTCAAGGAAAATACAGACGATTCTCACAAGCCAAACACACCTTTCCAAAAGGGAAAACAAAGAAACCAAGGCCTGGCACCACCAGCACTACCTCCTTTGCCCTTGGCCATAGCACTGCAGAAGCCAAGAGAAGGAGCTTCCCTGAGCCAAGCAGCCAGATGCTCTCCCAGATGCACCATCCCTTTACTGCCTCAACATGACAGCTCAATGGCCAAGTTCTGTGGTCGCTGCCTGGAGGAAATCCCTCGCTCCTGGCAGGACTCCAGCACCCAGCATCCTCAGACTGCAACAGCAAAGTGCTGGCTGCTCCAAAACTTGCAGCTCTGCCTGGCACTAAAGACAGCACCACACACAAATGGCACTTACAAATTTAGAATATCCATGCTCTGGTCTGACCATGGATGGAGGCTGGTGGTCATCCACATCCGTTTGCTCCTCTTTGGCTTCTTCTCCAGGAGCAGCGGGAGAGAGGGGAGAGACGGCTCTTGGTTCTGTCATCTGTGAGAAGAGAGGAGCATGAGGGACAGGCCATTTCCTATCATGAACAACCTTACTTCTTTTCACATCTACCACCACATCTTCTAAAGAAAAATCATAACATTTCCTAGTGAAGGAGGGGTTCTAAGTCTCAGTCACCTAATTAAAATGGGCCAATTCAACAGCACTCTAGAGGAAGATGAAGTTGATTTGACTTCCTGACTGCTATCAGCAAGCATGGTTCTCTTGGCAAAAGGGAGCTTTTACTGCTTGAAAGCACTGAAATCGAAAACTAGGAAAGTGACAGCAACGCCTTTGCTACTGCTGCTGCAGCCGTGGAAAACTCAGACTGGATCAGAATCCCATCCAGGGGTGCACAAGGGCAGGAAACCTTGTGCAGAAGCATCTTTGCTTGCTGGAAAAACAGGAAAATGAACAGGCCGTCTATTCCTAACAAAACATTGAGCCAAGACACCACAAGATGGAAGTGTCACCCACTCCAGCGTCTAAAGCCCTTGGATGCACTGAGGGGATATTTGGCATGAAACAGCCCGTGTGGTGAGAGCTGTCATGCAGGGATTGATGGAAGTCTGCCTGGAGGTCCCCAAAGAGCCTCCCATTGTCCAGGCTAAAGCTCCCTCAGCACCTCCTCACTGGCCTTGTGCTGCACCCCTTGCCCAGCTCCCCTGTCCTTCTGTGCACACGCTGCAGCCCCTCCATGACTTTCTGCTTCCCAGGGCCCACAAGTGCACACAGCACTCCAGCTGTGGCCGCAGCGCTGCCCAGCACAGGGCCACGCTCACTGCCCTGCTCCTGCTGCCCCACTGCTGCTGACACAGGCCACCGTGCCCTTGGCCTTCTTGGCCACCTGGCCACACGCTGCCTCATCATCTTCAGCTGCTCAAGGCCGCCAGCCCTGCGTCCTTTTGGCCCACGCAGCTCCCCAGCCACAAAGGTGCCCATCTCACTTCAGATACACCCAGGCACCATGGCAAGATGGCCTTCCTCTTCCGAGCAACACAAGACACCAGGCAAGGACTTGCAGCTTCAAATGCACTCCAGGCTCCAAGGCACTTGCAAAAGCTGCAGACTGCACCAAAATATGCACCAAAAGAAACTGGCCGCTTCTGCTTTTGGCCTCACAACAAGTCTTTGCAACTCCACACTTTGTTTCTTTGGCCACACGGGACAAGACTGGCCCCTCACTGCTGCATGGACCACACAATCCTCCCTTTGCAGCTTATCAAAAGCCAAAAGACAGCTTGGCCCAAATTAGACTCTAAAAATGAAGAACTACTCAAGGAAAATGCAGACGATTCTCACAAGCCAAACACACCTTTCCAAAAAGGGAAAACAAAGAAACCAAGGCCTGGCACCACCAGCACTACCTCCTTTGCCCTTGGCCACAGCACTGCAGAAGCCAAGAGAAGGAGCTTCCCTGAGCCAAGCGGCCAGATGCTCTCCCAGATGCACCATCCCTTTACTGCCTCAACGTGACAGCTCAAAGGCCAAGTTCTGTGGTCACTGCCTGGAGGAAATCCCTCGCTCCTGGCAGGACTCCAGCACCCAGCATCCTCAGCCTGCAACAGCAAAGTGCTGGCTGCTCCAAAACTTGCAGCTCTGCCTGGCACTAAAGACAGCACCACACACAAATGGCACTTACAAATTTAGAAAATCCATGCTCTTGTGTGACCATGGACGGAGGCTGGTGGTCATCCACATCCGTTTGCTCCTCTTTGGCTTCTTCTCCAGGAGCAGCGGGAGAGAGGGGAGAGACGGCTCTTGGTTCTGTCATCTGTGAGAAGAGAGGAGCATGAGGGACAGGCCATTTCCTATCATGAACAACCTTACTTCTTTTCACATCTACCACCACATCTTCTAAAGAAAAATCATAACATTTCCTAGTGAAGGAGGGCTTCTAAGTCTCAGTCACCTAATTAAAATGGGCCAATTCAACAGCACTCTAGAGGAAGATGAAGTTGATTTGACTTCCTGACTGCTATCAGCAAGCATGGTTCTCTTGGCAAAAGGGAGCTTTTACTGCTTGAAAGCACTGAAATCGAAAACTAGGAAAGTGACAGCAACGCCTTTGCTACTGCTGCTGCAGCCGTGGAAAACTCAGACTGGATCAGAATCCCATCCAGGGCTGCACAAGGGCAAGAAACCTTGTGCAGAAGCATCTTTGCTTGCTGGAAAAACAGGAAAATGAACAGGCCTTCTATTCCTAACAAAACATTGAGCCAAGACACCACAAGATGGAAGTGTCACCCACTCCAGCGTCTAAAGCCCTTGGATGCACTGAGGGGATATTTGGCATGAAACAGCCCGTGTGGTGAGAGCTGTCATGCAGGGATTGATGGAAGTCTGCCTGGAGGTCCCCAAAGAGCCTCCCATTGTCCAGGCTAAAGCTCCCTCAGCACCTCCTCACTGGCCTTGTGCTGCACCCCCTTGCCCAGCTCCCTGTCCTTCTGTGCACACGCTGCAGCCCCTCCATGACTTTCTGCTTCCCAGGGCCCCACAAGTGCACACAGCACTCCAGCTGTGGCCGCAGCGCTGCCCAGCACAGGGCCACGCTCACTGCCCTGCCCCTGCTGCCCCACTGCTGCTGACACAGGCCACCGTGCCCTTGGCCTTCTTGGCCACCTGGCCACACGCTGCCTCATCTTCAGCTGCTCAAGGCTGCCAGCCCTGCGTCCTTTTGGCCCACGCAGCTCCCCAGCCACAAAGGTGCCCATCTCACTTCAGATACACCCGGCACCATGGCAAGATGGCCTTCCTCTTCCGAGCAACACAAGACACCAGTCAAGGACTTGCAGCTTCAAATGCATTCCAGGCTCCAAGGCACTTGCCAAAGCTGCAGACTGCACCAAAATATACACAAAAGAAACCGGCCGCTTCTGCTTTTGGCCTCACAAGAAGGCTTCGCAACTCCGCACTTTGTTTCTTTGGCCACACGGGACAAGACTGGCCCCTCACTGCTGCATGGACCACACAATCCTCCCTTTGCAGCTTATCAAAAGCCAAAAGACAGCTTGGCCCAAATTAGACTCTAAAAATGAAGAACTACTCAAGGAAAATGCAGACGATTCTCACAAGCCAAACACACCTTTCCAAAAAGGGAAAACAAAGAAACCAAGGCCTGGCACCACCAGCACTACCTCCTTTGCCCTTGGCCACAGCACTGCAGAAGCCAAGAGAAGGAGCTTCCCTGAGCCAAGCGGCCAGATGCTCTCCCAGATGCACCATCCCTTTACTGCCTCAACGTGACAGCTCAAAGGCCAAGTTCTGTGGTCACTGTCTGGAGGAAATCCCTCGTTCCTGGCAGGACTCCAGCACCCAGCATCCTCAGCCTGCAACAGCAAAGTGCTGGCTGCTCCAAAACTTGCAGCTCTGCCTGGCACTAAAGACAGCACCACACACAAATGGCACTTACAAATTTAGAAAATCCATGCTCTTGTGTGACCATGGACGGAGGCTGGTGGTCATCCACATCCGTTTGCTCCTCTTTGGCTTCTTCTCCAGGAGCAGCGGGAGAGAGGGGAGAGACGGCTCTTGGTTCTGTCATCTGTGAGAAGAGAGGAGCATGAGGGACAGGCCATTTCCTATCATGAACAACCTTACTTCTTTTCACATCTACCACCACATCTTCTAAAGAAAAATCATAACATTTCCTAGTGAAGGAGGGCTTCTAAGTCTCAGTCACCTAATTAAAATGGGCCAATTCAACAGCACTCTAGAGGAAGATGAAGTTGATTTGACTTCCTGACTGCTATCAGCAAGCATGGTTCTCTTGGCAAAAGGGAGCTTTTACTGCTTGAAAGCACTGAAATCGAAAACTAGGAAAGTGACAGCAACGCCTTTGCTACTGCTGCTGCAGGCGTGGAAAACTCAGACTGGATCAGAATCCCATCCAGGGCTGCACAAGGGCAAGAAACCTTGTGCAGAAGCATCTTTGCTTGCTGGAAAAACAGGAAAATGAACAGGCCGTCTATTCCTAACAAAACATTGAGCCAAGACACCACAAGATGGAAGTGTCACCCACTCCAGCGTCTAAAGCCCTTGGATGCACTGAGGGGATATTTGGCATGAAACAGCCCGTGTGGTGAGAGCTGTCATGCAGGGATTGATGGAAGTCTGCCTGGAGGTCCCCAAAGAGCCTCCCATTGTCCAGGCTAAAGCTCCCTCAGCACCTCCTCACTGGCCTTGTGCTGCACCCCCTTGCCCAGCTCCCTGTCCTTCTGTGCACACGCTGCAGCCCCTCCATGACTTTCTGCTTCCCAGGGCCCCACAAGTGCACACAGCACTCCAGCTGTGGCCGCAGCGCTGCCCAGCACAGGGCCACGCTCACTGCCCTGCTCCTGCTGCCCCACTGCTGCTGACACAGGCCACCGTGCCCTTGGCCTTCTTGGCCACCTGGCCACACGCTGCCTCATCTTCAGCTGCTCAAGGCTGCCAGCCCTGCGTCCTTTTGGCCCACGCAGCTCCCCAGCCACAAAGGTGCCCATCTCACTTCAGATACACCCGGCACCATGGCAAGATGGCCTTCCTCTTCCGAGCAACACAAGACACCAGTCAAGGACTTGCAGCTTCAAATGCATTCCAGGCTCCAAGGCACTTGCCAAAGCTGCAGACTGCACCAAAATATACACAAAAGAAACCGGCCGCTTCTGCTTTTGGCCTCACAAGAAGGCTTCGCAACTCCGCACTTTGTTTCTTTGGCCACACGGGACAAGACTGGCCCCTCACTGCTGCATGGACCACACAATCCTCCCTTTGCAGCTTATCAAAAGCCAAAAGACAGCTTGGCCCAAATTAGACTCTAAAAATGAAGAAAAAGAAACCAAGGCCTGGCACCA
>JALJVW010002011.1:0-17724 GCA_024865655.1 Emberiza elegans
CACCTGGTTCCATGACATTCCATGGGGTAACAATTTTCTCCAGGGTTCCATCTGTCACCATGGACACCTGAGTCCATGAGATTCCATTAGACAACAATGTTGTCCAGGTAACAATTTTTCCATCAGGCTCTGTCACCATGGACACCTGGTTCCATATGACATTCCATTGGGTAACAATGTTCTCCTGTGTTCCATCATGGGACACCTGGTTCCATGAGATTCCATGGGGTAACAATGTTCTCCAGTGTTCATCATCTGTCACCATGGACACCTGGTTCCATGAGATTCCATTGGGTAACAATGTTCTCCAGTGTTCCATCAGGTCTGTCACCATGGACACCTGGTTCCATGAGATTCCATTGGGAAACAAAAAGTGTTCCTCAGTTCCATGGCTCTTCACCATGGACACCTGGGTCCATGAGATTCCATTAGGAAACAATGTTCTCCAGTGTTCCATCTGTCACCATGCACCAGGTTCCATGAGATTCCATTGGGTAACAATGTTCTGAAGTGTTCCATCAGGCCCTGTCACCATGGACACCTGCCATTCCATGACATTCCATTCCATCTTAAAATGTTGTCCAGTGTTCCATGACAGTGCCCAGTTCTGTGCACCTGGATCCAAGAGATTCCTGTGCAACATTCTCCAGTGTTCCATCAGGCCCAGTTCTGTCACTGGGGTTCCATGCATTCTGTTACGCCTCCGTGTTCCATCTGTACCATGGACACCTGGTCCCATACGTAACAATTCCATTGCGTGGCCATGATTCTCCAGTGTTCCATGGTCTCAGGTAACATCTGTCACCATGGACATTCATGACATTCCATGGGGAAACAATGTTCTCCAGTATTCCATCAGGCTGTGTCACCTGGACCTGGTTTCCGTGGTTCCTCAACAATGTTTCTCTGGCGGGTCTGTCACCATGAACCTGTCCTGTTTTCCATCATGTTCTCCATTGTTGTGTCACCATGGACACCTGGTTCCATGAGATTCAGAAATTAACAATGTTCTCCCGTGTTCCATCAGGCCCACCATGGATATCTGCTTCCATTAGAGTGTTTCCATGGACAGGTTTGAGATTCCAGACAATCGTTCTCCATTGTTCCATCAAGCCCAATATGGACATCTGGTTCCATTGGGTAAAATGTTCTCCATTGTTCCATTAGGGCTCTGTCACCATGGACACCTAGTCCCATGACATTCCATTGGGAAAAAACATTCTCCAGTGTTCCATGGCACTGTGGTCATAGGACACCTTGTTCCATGAGATTCCATTAGGTAACAATGTTCTCCAGTGTTCCATGGCTCTGTCACCATGGAACACTGGTTCCATTAGATTCCATTGGGTAACAATGTTCTGCTGTGTTCCATCAGGCCCACCATGGACATCTGGTTCGTTTTGAGATTCCATGGGTTACAATGTTCTCCAGTGTTCCATCATGGACCTGTCACCATGGACACATGGTTCCATGAGATTCCATTGGGGTAAAAATGTTCTCCCGTGTTCCATCAGGCCTGTGACCATGGACACATGGTTCTATGCATTCCATTAGTAACAATGTTCCAGTGTTCCATCTGTCACCATGGACACCTGGTTCCATGAGATTCCAATAGGGTAACAGTGTTCTAGAGTGTTCCATCAGGCCCAGCATGGTTTTGGTTCCATGAAATCCATTGGGGTAACAATGTTCTCCAGTGTTATCAGGGCCCACCATGGACACCTGGGTTCCATGAGATTCCATTTGGTAACAATGTTCTCCAGTGTTCCATCAGGATCTGTCACCATGGACACCAATTCCATGAGTTCCATTGGCAAACAATGTTGTCCTGTTCCATTCAGTCCCAGTTCCATGATTCCATTGGGTAACAATGTTCTCTAATGTTGTCAGGCCCACCATGGACATGAGGTCCCATGAGATTCCATTGGGAAACAATGTTCTCCAGTGTTCCATCAGGTCCAGTCACCATGGACAACCTAATTCCATGAGATTCCATGGGGTAACAATGTTCTCCAGTGTTCCATGGTTCTGTCACCATGGACACCTGGTTCCATGAGATTCCATTGGGTAACAATGTTCTCCAGTGTTCCGTTTGTCACCATGGACACCTTGGTTCCATGAGATTCCATTGTAAAATGTCCAGTGTTCCCATGACATCTGCTTTGAGTTTCATGTAGACAGTGTTTCCATCAGTTAGTTCTGTCACCATGGACACATGGTTCCATGAGATTCCATTAGGTAACAATGTTCTCCAGTGTTCCATCAGGCCCAGTCACCATGGACACCTGGTTCCATGAGATTCCATGGGAAACAATGTTCTCCAGTGTTCCATCAGGCTCTGTCACCATGGAAATCTGGTTCCATGAGATTCCATTGGTAACAAAATTCTCCATGTTCCATCAGGTGACCATGGACACCTAATTCCATGAATTCCATTGGTAACAATGTTCTCCAGGGTTCCATCAGGCTCTGTCACCATGACACCTGGTTTCATGAGATTCCATTGGGAAACAATGTTCTCCAGTGTTCCATCTGTCACCATGGACACCTGGTTCCATGAGATTCCATTGGGAAACAATGTTTTCCAGTGTTCCATCATCTGTCACCCATGGACACCTGGTTCCATGAGATTCCATTAGGTAACAATTTTTCCAGTGTTCCATCTGTCACCATGGACACCTGGTTTCATGAGATTCCATGGGGGAAACAATGTTCTCCAGTGTTCCATCCATCCCGTCACCATGGACACCCTGGTTCCATGAGATTCCATTAAACAATGTTTCCAGTGTTCCATCTGTCAGATTTCTGGGTTCCATGAGATTCCATTAGGTAACAATTTTCTCCAGTGTTCCATCAGGCTCTGTCACCATGGACACCTGGTTCCATGGAATTCCATTGGGTAACAATGTTCTCCAGTGTTTCCATCTGTCACCATGGACATCTGGTTCCATGAGATTCCATTGGTAACAATGTTCTCCAGTGTTTGGTCAGTCACCATGGACACCAGGTTCCATGAGATTCCATTGGGGTAACAATGTTCTCCAGTGTTCCATCTGTCACCATGGACACCTGGTTCCATGAGATTCCATTTAAACAATGTTCCTCCAGTGTTCCATCAGGTCACCATGGACACCTGGTTCCATGAGATTCCATTGGGGTAACAATGTTCTCCAGTGTTCCATCAGGCTCTGGTCACCATGGACACCTTGGTTCCATGAGATTCCATTGGGTAAACAATGTTCTCCAGTGTTCCATCAGGTTCTGTCACCATGGACACCTGGTTCCATGGAGATTCCATTGGGTAACAATGTTCTCCAGGGTTCCCATCTGCCGACCATGGACACCTGGTTCCATGAGATTCCATTGGGAAACAATGTTCTCCAGTGTTCCATCTGTCACCATGGACACCTCAGTTCCATGAGATTCCACAGGTAACAATTCTTCTCCAGTGTTCCATCAGGTTCTGTCACCATGGACACCTGGTTTCATGACATTCCATTGGGTAACAATGTTCTCAGTGTTCCATCTTTATGTCACCATGGACACCTGGTTCCATGAGATTCCATTTGGAACAATGTTCTCCAGGTTCCATCAGGCCTGTCACCATGGACACCTGGTTCCATGAGATTCCATTGTAACAATGTTCTCCAGTGTTCCATCAGGCAGTTCTGTCACCATGGACACCTGGTTCCATGAGATTCCATTTGGTAACAATGTTCTCCAGTGTTCCATCGGGCTCTGTCACCATGGACACCTGGTTCCATGAGATTCCATTGGGTAACAATGTTCTCCAGTGTTCCATGGCAGGTCCACCATGGACACCTGGTTCCATGAGATTCCATTGGGTAACAATGTTCTCCAGTGTTCCATCAGGCTCTGTCACCATGGACATGAGGTTCCATGAGATTCATTGGGTTACAATGTTGTCCAGTGTTCCATCAGGCTCTGTCACCATGGACACCTGGTTCCATGAGATTCCATTGGGTAACAATGTTCTCCAGTGTTCCATCTTTGTCACCATGGACACCTGGTTCCATGAGATTCCATTGGGAAACAATGTTCTCCAGTGTTCCATCTGTCACCATGGACACCTGGTTCCATGAGATTCCATTGGGTAACAATTTTCTCCAGTGTTCCATCAGGCTCTGTCACCATGGACACCTGGTTCCATGAGATTCCACGGGCAAATAATGTTCTCCAGTGTTCCATGGGTCTGTGACATGGACATCTGGTTCCATGGGATTCCATGGGGTAACAATGTTCTCAGTGTTCCATCAGATCTGTCACCATGGACATGAGGTTCCATGAGATTCCATTGGGCAACAATGTTCTCCAGTGTTCCATCAGGCCCACCATGGACACCTGGTTCCAATGAGATTCCATTGGGAAACAATGTTTCTCAGTGTTCCATCGGGGCACCGTCACCATGGACACCTGGTTCATGAGATTCCATTAGGCAACAATTTTCTCCAGGTTCCATCCAGATCTGTCACATGGACACCTGGTTCCATGAGATTCCATTGCCAACAATGTTCTCCAGTGTTCCATCTGTCACCATGGAAGACCTGGTTCCATGAGATTCCATTAGGTGTAACAATGTTCTCCAGTGTTCCATCAGCTCTGTCACCATGGACACCTGGTTCCATGAGATTCCATTGGTAAACAATGTTCTCCAGTGTTCCATCTGCCCACCATGGACACCTAAGTCCATGAGATTCCATTGGGTAACAATGTTCTCCAGTGTTCCATCAGGCTCTGTCACCATGGACACCTGGTTCCATGACATTCCATTAGTTAACAATGTTCTCCAGTGTTCCAGGCTCTGTCACCATGGACACCTGGTCCCATGACATTCCATGGGGAAAAATGTTCTCCAGTGTTCCATCAGGCTTTGTCACCATGGACACCTGGTTCCATGACATTCCATTGGGAACAATGTTCTCCAGTGTTCCATCAGTCACCATGGACACCTGGTTCCATGAGATTCCATTGGGGAACAATGTTCTCCAGTGTTCCATCTGTCACCATGGACACCTGGTTCCATGAGATTCCATTGGGGTAACAATGTTCTCCAGTGTTCCATGGTTCTGTCAACATGGACCTGGTTCTCAGGCCCACCATGGAGTTCATGGGGTAACAACCTTCTCCAATGTTCCATCAGGCTCTGTCACCATGGACACTTGGTTCCATGAGATTCCATGGGGTAACAATGTTTCTCCCGTGTTCCATCCATCTGTCACCATGGACATCTGCTTCCTATGAGATTCCATTGGGTAACAATGTTCTCAGTGTTCCATCTGTCACCATGGACACCTGGTTCCCATTGGATTCCATTGGGTAAAAAGTTTCTCCATTGTTCCATCAGCCCACCATGGACACCTGGTTCCCATGAGATTCCATTGGTAAAATGTTGTCCAGTATTCCATGGGTCTGTGATCATGGACACCTGGATCCATGAGATTCCATTGGTAAAATGTTCTCCAGTGTTCCATCAGTCTGGACAGGCACCTGGATCCATCACCATGTTTTATTGTTCCATGGTTCCATGCTCTGTCAACATGGACACATGAGGTTCCATGAGGGGTAACAATGTTCTCCAGTGTTCCATCAGGCTCTGCACCTTCACCATGGACACCTGGTTCCATGAGTTCCATTGGTAACAATGTTCTCCAGTGTTCCATTAGGCCTGTCACCATGGACACCTGGTTCCATGAGACCATTTGGTTAAAGTTCTCCAGTGTTCCATCAGTGTCACCATGGACACCTTAGTTCCATGAGATTCCATTGGGTAAAAGCAATGTTCTCCAGTGTTCCATCTGTCACCGTGGACCATGGTTCCACATTGTTCCATGAGATTCCAATGTTTTGAGTGTTCCATCAGGCCCAGGGTAACATCTGGTTCCACAGAAAGGATTTTCTCCATGGTTCCATGCTCTGTCCACCATGAACATGAGTTCCTCCATGTTCTGTTCCATCAGGCCCACCATGGGACACCTGGTTCCTGTGACATTCCATTAGGGTAATAATGTTCTCCAGGTTCAATTGGTAACAATGCAGTGTTCCACCATGGACACCTGGTCCCATGAGATTCCATGGGGCAACAATGTTCTCCAGTGTTCCATCTCTGTCACCATGGACACCTGGTTCCTTGAGATTCCATTGGGGTAAAATGTTCTCAGTGTTCCATGCTCTGTCACCATGTTCCAAATGAGATTCCATTGGGTTACAATTTTTCCTGGGTTCCATGGCTTTCACCATGGACACCTGGTTCCATGAAATTCCATTGGGAAACAATATTTCTCCAGTGTTCCATCAGTAACCATGGACACCTGTGATGGATGAGATTCCCATTAAGGTAACAATTTCTCCAGGGTTCCCATCAGGTTCTGTCACCATGGACACCTTCCATGACAGGTTCCAACAACCTTCTCCAATGTTGTCCAGTGTTCCATCAGGTTCTGTCATGGGGTAACAATGGATCCCGTGTTCCAGGGCTGTGCCACCATGGACATAATTCCTCTGAGACTCCATTGGGAAACAATGTTATCCAGTGTTCCCATCGGGCCCACCATGGACACCTGCTTCCATGAGATTCCATTAGAAACAAGGTTCTCCAGTGTTCCATCAGGTCACCATGGACACCTGGTTCTATGAGATTCCATTGGGTAACAATTTTCTCCAGGGTTCCATCAGGCTCTGTCACCATGGACACCTGGTTCCATGAGATTCCATGGGGTAACAATTTTCTCCAGTGTTCCATCAGGCTCTGTCACCATGGACATCTGGTTCCATGAGTTCATTTTAACAACGTCTTCCAGTTTCCATCCAGGCTCTGTCACCATGGACACGTAGTTCCATGAGATTCCATGGGGAAAATGTTCTCCAGTGTTCCATCTGGCTGGACACCTGGTTCTTCATTTCATCAGGCCTATGGATATCTGCTTCCATGTGATTCCCAATGTTCTCCAGTATTCTGTCAGTGCCCATCTGACACCATGGACATGGGGGTTCCATGAGATTCCATTGCAATAAGGGTTCTCCATGTTCCATCAGGCTCTGTCACCATGGACACCTGGTCCTCTGAGATTCCATTGGGCAACAATGTTCTCCAGTGTTCCATGGCTCTGTCCCACAAGGGACACCTGTTCTCCATTTTTTCCATGGGCAACAATGTTCCTCCAGTGTTCCATCAGGCTCTGTCACCATGGACACCTGGTTCCATGAGATTCAGTGGTAACAATGTTCTCCAGTGTTCCATCTGTCACCATGGACATCTGGTTCCATGACATTCCATTGGGAAACAATTTTCTCCTGTGTTCCATCTGTCACCATGGACACCTGGTTCCATGAGATTCCATGGGAAACAACGTTCTCATTGTTCCATCAGGTTCCATGGAAGGTCACCATGGATTATCTGGTTCCATGAGATTCCATGGACACCTGGACACAATGTTCTCCAGTGTTCCATCCATCAGCTCCATGGACACCTTGATCCATGAGATTCCATGGGGTAACAATGTTTCAGTGTTTGGCTCCTGTCACCATGGACACCTGGTCTCATGGAGATCCATTGGTTACAATGTTCTCTAGTGTTCCATCTATCACCATGGACACCTGGTTCCATGAAATTCCATTGGGCAACAATGTTCTCCAGGGTTCCATCAGGCTCTGTCACCATGGACACCTTGTTCCATGAGATTCCATGGAGTAACAATGTTCTCCAGTGTTCCATCTGTCACCATGGACACCCTGGTTCCATGGTATTCCATTGATTTAAACAATTTCTCCAGTGTTCCATCAGGGCTCAACCATATGGACACCTGGTTCCATGAGATTCCATTTGGGTAAAAATGTTCTCCAGTGTTCCATGGCAGTCATCATGGACACCTGGTTCCATGGAGATTCCATTGAGTAACAATGTTCTCCGTTGTTCCATCAGTCACCATGGACACCTGGTTCTATTAAGATATCCATTGGGTAACAATTTTCTCCAGGGTTCATCAGGCTCTGTCACCATGGAAACCTGGTTCCATGACATTCCATTGGGTAACAATGTTGTCCTGTTTTCCATCAGGCCCACCATGGATATCTGCTTCCATGTGATTCCATTTGGTAAAAATGTTCTCCAGTGTTCCACATCTGTCACCATGGACATGAGGTTCCATGAGATTCCATTGGTAACAATGTTGTCCTGTCTCCATGGGCTCTATCCCACCATGGACATTATCTTGGGTTCCATGAGATGTTCCATTGGGAAACAATGTTCTCCAGTGTTCCATCAGGCTCTGTCACCATGGACTTGTACTGGGTTCCATGAGGTTCCATTAGGTAACAGTGTTCTCCAGTGTTCCATGGCTCTGTCACCATGGACCACCTGGTTCCATGAGATTCCATTGGCAACAATGTTCTCAGTGTTCCATCTGACCATGGACATCTGGTTTAATGAAATTAGATTGTTTCCAATGTTCTAAAGTGTTTGGTCAGCCCAGTCTGGACATCTGGATCATATTGATGTCCATGGGGTATCAGATATTCTCCATTTTTCATGGCTCTGTCACCACTCAGAGCTAGTTTCATGACATTCCATTGGGTAAAAAAATTCTCTAGTGTTCCTTTTGTCTCCCAGTCACCATGGACACCTTGTTCCATGACATTCCAATGAAGAGTGTCACAGTGTTCCATCAGGCCTGCTGGACACCTGGTCAGGGGATTTCCCCCATATCCAAACAACATTATATTATATTCATAGGCTCTTAAATATGGACATCTGGTTCACACATTCCATTGGGAAAAATATTCTCAGTATTCCATCAGGCTCTGTCACCATGGACACCTGGTCCTATGACATTCCATTGGGAAAAATGTTATCCAGTGTTCCATCCTCTCACCATGGACACCTGGTTCCATGAATTCCATTAGTAACAATGTTCTCCAGGGTTCCATCTCTGTCACCATGGAAAAAGTGGTTCTATGAGATTCCATTAGGTAACAATGTTCTCCTGCGTTCCATCTGTCACCATGGACACCTGGTTCCATGCTATTCCATGGGGTACACAATTTCTCCAGTGTTCCATCAGGCTTTGTCATCATGGACACCTGGTTCCATGAGATTCCATTGGGTAACAATCTTCTCCAGTGTTCCATCGTCTCTGTCACCATGGACACCTGGTTCCATGATATTCCATTGGGGTAACAAATTTCTCCAGTGTTCCATCAGTCACCATGGACATCCTGGTTCCATGCAATTCCATTGGTAACAATTTTCTCCAGTGTTCCATCAGGTCCTCCATGGGACGCCTTAATTCCATGAGATTCCATTGGGAAACAATGTTTCCATTTGTTCCAGTTCTGTCACCATACACACCTGGATCAAGGTGATTCATTGTGCAACAATGTTTCCAGTGTTCCATCAGACTGTGTCACTATGGACATGATGGTTCCATGAGTTCCATTGGGTAACAATATCCTCCCTGTTTTTCCCTCAGGCCCACCATGGACATCTCGTCCATGTTCCATTTGAAACAATGTTCTCCAGTGTTCCATGTCCTCACTTGTCACCATGGACACCTGGATCCATGCGAGAGATTCCATTGGTAACAATTTTTGTCCAGTGCTCCATGGCTCTGTCACCATGGTCACCTGGTTTAATGAGATTTCATGGGGAAACAATGTTCTCAGGGTTCCATCAGTCACCATGGACACCCTGGTTCCTGAGATTCCATTTGGGCAACAATTTTTCTCCGGGGTTCCATCAGGCTCTGTCACCATGAATTTTCCGGGTTCCAAGAGAGATCTAATTGTACAAAAATGTTTAGAGTGTTCCATCAGGCCCGCAACATGGACACCTGGTTCCATGAAAGTCATTGATTACAATGTTCATCAGGGTTACATCAGGCCCGGACCATGGACACCAGCTTTCCATGAGATTCCATGGGCAAATAATGTTCTCCAGTGTTCTCTGAGGTCCTCCATGGACATCTTGTCCCAGGAGATTCCACAGGTTACAAATGTTCTCCAGTGTTTCCATCTGGCACCATGGACACCCAGGTTCCATGTGATTCATTAGGTAAATAATTTTCTCCAGGGCTCATCTTGGATCTGTCACCATGGACACCTGGCCCCAAGAGATTCCATGGGGTAACAATGTTCTCCAGAGTTCCATCGTGCTCAGTCACCATGGACATGAGGTTCCATGAGACACCTTCTTTTGGTAACATTTTACTCCAGTGTTCCATCAGGCAGCACCGTCACCATGGACACCTGGTTCCATGAGATTCCATTAGGTAACAACAATTTCTCCATGGTGTGATCATCAGGCCCGCCGACATGACATTTGGTCCCATGAGAATCCATTGGGCAACAATGTTCTCCACTGTTCCATCAAGTCACCATGGACACCTGGTTCCATGAGATTCCATTGGGAAAAAATGTTCTCCAGTGTTCCATCAGGTCCAGCACTGTCACCATGGACACCTTGTTCCATGAGATTCCATTAGGAAACAATCTTCTCCAGGGTGCCATCCGGATCTGTCACCATGGAAACCTGGTTTTCACATACAATTCCATTGGGTAAATATTGTCCAGTGCAGTATTCATCTGTGACCATGGGCACTGGATCCATGAGATTCCATTGGGGCAACAATTTTCTCCCAGTGTTCCATCAAACCAACGTCACCATGGACACCTGGGTCCATGAGATTCATTGGAAACAATGTTCTCCATTGTTCCATCTGTCACCATGAATGTCTGTGGACAACTTGGTTTCATGAGATTCCATGGGTCCTAACAATGTTTCTTGAAGTGTTCCATCAGTGGGCTCAGGTCCACCTATGGACACCCCTTCGGTTCCATGACATTCCATTAGAAACAATGTTCTCCAGTGTTCCATCAGGTCCAGCAGCTGACCACCATGGACACTCTGTTGAAAGAGACCCATGGGGGGTAACAATGTTTCAGTGTTCCATCAGGCTGTGTAACCATGGCCACCTGGTCTCATGGAGACCATTGGGTAACAATGTTCTGAAGTATTCCACAGGCCTGTCACCATGGACACTGCTTCCATGACATTCCATGGGTGAGACAATGGTTCCAGTGTTCCATCAGTTCTGTCACAATGGACACCTTGTCCTATGACATGGGGCAACAAAGCCCGCAGTGTTCCATCTGTAACCACGAACCTGGATCCATGAGATTCCATCCAGTGTTCTATCTATCACCATGGAGCCACCAGGTCCTATGGATTCCATTAAACAATGTTGTCCAGTATTCCATCAGGCTTGGGTCACTGAGTGACACCTGGTCCATGACATCTCCATGGGAAACAATGTTCTCTGAGTCCAGTGTTCCATCTGTCACCATGGACAGCTGGTTCATGATATTCCATTGCATATTAACGTTCTCAGTGTTCGTCAGGCCCACCATGGACATCTGTCACCATGAAAATGTTCTTGATATTCCATGTCTCTGTGAGACCTGGTCCCTTGAGATTCCAGTGGGGTCCTGTACTCCATGGCTCTGTCATCATAAACACCTGGATCTATGAGATTCCATTAGGAAACAATTTGTCCAGGTGCCATGAGGGCTCTTTTCACCATGGAAACCTGGTCCTATGAGATTCCATGGGGCAACAATGTTATCGGGGTTCCATCTGTCACTATGAAGACCTAATTCCAAGAGATTCAATTAGCACCATGTTTCTCCAGTATTCCATCAGGTCACCATGGACACCTGGTTCCAAGGAAATTCCACTGGAGTAATTATTTTCTCAGGTTCCATCAGCCTCTGTCACCATGGATATCTGGATCCATGAGATACTGCATTGGGTAACAATCTTCTCCAGTGTTCCATCTTTCACCATGGACACCTGGTTCCATGAGATTCCATTGGGTAACAATGTTCTCCAGTGTTCCATCAGGCTCTGTCACCATGGACACCTGGTTCCATGAGATTCCATTGGGTAACAATGTTCTCCAGTGTTCCATCAGGTCTGTCACCATGGACACCTGGTTCCATGAGATTCCATTGGGAAACAATGTTCTCCAGTGTTCCATCAGGCTCTGTCACCATGGACACCTGGTTCCATGAGATTCCATTGGAAACAATGTTCTCCAGTGTTCCATGGCTCTGTCACCATGGACACCTGGTTCCATGAGATTCCATGGGGTAACAATGTTCTCCAGTGTTCCATCCATCTGTCACCATGGACACCTGGATCCATGAGATTCCATTAGGTAACAATTTTCTCCAGGGTTCCATCAGGCTCTGTCGCCATGGACACCGGGTTGCATGAGGTTCCATGTGGTAATAATGTTCTCCAGTGTTCCGTCAGGCCCACCATGAACATCTGGTTCCATGAAATCCACTGAGAAACAATTTTGTCCATCAGGTCCATCAGGCTCTGTCACCATGGACATCTGGTTCCCATGAGATTTCATTTGGTAACAATGTTTCCAGTGTTCCATCTGTCACCATGGGACACCTGGTTCCTATACAGATTTTCATGGGGTTACAATACTCCAGTGTTCCATCGAGCTGTGTCACCATGAAACCAGTTCCATGAGATTCCATTAGGTAACAATTTTCTCCAGGGTTCCATCAGGCCCCACCATGGATATCTGGTTCCATGAGATTCCATGGGGTAACAGTGTTCTCCAGTGTCCATCTGTCACCATGGACACCCTGGTTCCATGATATTCCATTTGGTAATAACGTTGTCCAGTGTTCCATGGCTCTGTCACCAAGGACACCTGGTTCTATGAGATTCCATTTGAAACAATGTTATCCATGGTGTTCCATCAGTCACCAAGGACACGTTCAGTTCCATCGGTTTCCATTGGGACATGTGTTCTATGAGTTTTCCATGGTTTATTCTCAGGCCCACCATGGATCCATGAGATTCCATTGGGAAACAATGTTCTCCAGGTGTTCCATCAGGCTCTGTCACCATGGACACTGGGTTCCATGAGATTCCATTAGGAAACAATGTTCTCAGGGTGCCATCCAGGCCTGTCACCAAGGACACCTGGTTCCATGAGATTCCATTTGGGGAAACAACATTTCTCCAGTTTGCTCCTTTCAGTACCATGTCACCATGGATACCTGGTTTCATGTTAATTCATTTGGCAACAATTCCATTTTTCCATTACAATGTTCTCAGTGTTTTGTCAGACCATGGAAACCTGGTTCAAGCAGAGATTCCATTGGGTCCAAAATGTTTACTCCAGTGATCCATGGATCTGTCATCATGGGCATGTAGTTCCATGAGATTCCATTGGGAAAAAATTTTGTTCAGGGTTCCATCGTGCTCTGGGTACCATGGACACCTGGATCCAGGAGATTTAATTTGTACAAACAATGTTCTCCAGTGTTCCATCAGGCCCTGTCACCATGGACATCTGGTCCTCTGAGACTGTATTGGGTTACAATGTTCATCGATGTTCCATGGTCAGTCACCATGGAGACCCTGGTCCCGCCCAATTCCATGTGGTAAACATCGTTCTCCAGTGTTCCATCGGGCTGTGCCAAAGAAACAGTGGTCCCATGAGAACTCCATTGCAAAATGTCCTCCCTGTTTCCATTGGGCTGGTGACCATGGGATATCTGCTTCCATGTTATTCATGTAGCCAACAATGTTCTCCAATTAGCACATCGTGTGCCTGTAACCATGGGCTGCTGGTTCTATTATATTTATTTTGGTAACAATGTTTTCCAACATTCCCTCAGGCTCTTTCACCCTGGACACCTGGTCCCATGAGATTCCATTGGGAAACAATGTTCTCCAGTGTTCCATCAGGTCCAGTAACGTCACCAAGGGACACACGAGTTCCATGAGATTCCATCAGGAAACAAATTTCTCCAGGGTTTCCATCAGGCTCTGTCAGCATGGAAACCCCTTGTCCATGAGATTTAATTGGGTATCCATGTTGTCCAGGGTTTAATGGGCCTCTGTCACCATAGACATCTGGTTCCATAAACATCCATTTGGTTACAGCATTCATCAGTGTTTGGTCTCTGTCACCATGGGACCGGGGTTCCATGAGATTCAATGGAGTAACAATGTTCCAGTGTTCCATCTGTCACCATGGGACAGCTGGTTCCATGAGATTCCATTGCATTACAATTTTCTCCAGTGTGCTCATCCAGGCCTCAACAAACAGGACATCTGGTTCCATGACATTCCATTGGGTAAAATGTTGTCCAGTGTTCCATGTCTGTGATCATGGATGCCTGGTCCAATGACATTCAGTAGGGAAAAATGTTCTCCCATATTTCCATCAGGCTCTGCTCACCATGGACACCTGGTGCTATGGACATTCTATGGAAACAATGTTATCCAGTGTTGCATCAGTCACACCATGGACACCTAGTTCTATGAGATTCCATTGGTAACAATGTTCTCCAGTGTTCCATCTGTCACCATGGACACCTGGTTCCATGACATTCCATGGGGGCCAATTTTCTCCAGTGTTCCTTAGGCCCACCATGGACATCCCAGGTTCGATGTGATTCCATTTGGTGACAATCTTCTCCAGTGTTCCATGGCTTTCACCATGGACACCTGGTTCCATGAGGTTCCATTGGTAATAATGTTTCTCCAGTGTTCCATCTGTAATATGGACACCTGGTCCATGATTCCATTTGGTAACAATCTTCTCCATGTTCCATGTCTCTGTCACCAAGGACACCTGGTTTCATGAGATCCCATTGGTAAAACCTTCTCCTTTTCCATGGCCCAGTTTGTGATCATGGGCACCTGGTTCCATGAGTGTCCATTTGTAACAATGTTCTGTGTTCCATCAGTAGTTGTGTCACCATGGGGACCGTGGTTCCATGATGTTCCATTGGGTAACAATGTTCCTCCAATGTTCCGTCAGGCCCACCATGGACATCTGCGTGTGTGATTCCATGATAGTCCATTTGGTATCAACAATGGACCTGGTTCCAGTGTTCCCAGGTGGCAGTATTCTGTCACCAAGGACACCCAATTCCATGAGATTCCATTGGGAAACAATGGTGTCCAGTGTTCCATGGTCACCATGGACACCTGGTTCCATGGGATTCCATTAGTTTACAATATTCCCAGTGTTCCATCTGTCACCATAGGACACTGGGTTTGTATGATTCCATTAGGTACTAATTTTTCTCCAGGGTTCATGAGCTCCCACCATGGACACGTAGTTCCATGAGATTCCATGGGGTAACCATGTTCTCCAGGGTTCCAAGGCCTACCATGGACATCTGGTTCCATGTGTTCCATTTGTTTTACAACGTTTCACTGTTTGGTCAGTCACCATGGAGACCGGGTTCCATGAGATCCATGGGGTAAAAATTTCTCAGTTTTGTCCAGTACCCATCAGGTCCCGTCACCATGGAAACGTAGTTCAAGAGATTCCATTGGGTAAAAATATGCTCAGTGCAACCCATCAGTCATCATGGGCACCCTGGATCCATGGAGATTCCATTAGGTAACATTTTTCTCCAGTGTTCCATCAGGCTCTGTCACCATGGACACCTGGTCCATGAGATTTAATTGGGTAACAATGTTACTCCAGTGTTCCCATCAAACCCATCATGCCCGACATGGACATCTGGTTCCATGAACCATTTTCATAATGCTCATCAGTGCTTGGTCAGTCACCATGGACACCCTGACTCCATGAGACCGAATAGGGCAACAGTGTTGTAGTGTGTTCTTATCAGGCTCCAGCATGGGACACCTGGTTCCACGAAATCCACTGAGTAACAATGCTCTCCAGGCATTCCATCAGGCCCTAGGCATGGACACCTGGTTCCATGAGATTCCATTGGGAAACAATGTTCTCCAGTGTTCCATCAGGCCTGTCATGGACACCTGGTTCCATGAGATTCATTGGGGTAACAATGTTCTCCAGTGTTCCATCTGTCACCATGGACACCTGGTTCCATGAGATTCCATTGGTTAACAATGTTCTCCAGTGTTCCATGGCTCTGTCACCATGGACACCTGGTTCCATGAGATTCCATTGGGTAACAATGTTCTCCAGTGTTCCATCTGTCACCATGGACACCTGGTTCCAGGAGATTCCATTGGGTAACAATGTTCTCCAGTGTTCCATCAGGCTCTGTCACCATGGACACCTGGTTCCATGAGATTCCATGGGGTAACAATGTTCTCCAGTGTTCCATCAGGGTTCTGTCACCATGGACACCTGGTTCCATGAGATTCCATTGGGTAACAATTTTCTCCAGTGTTCCATCAGGCTCTGTCACCATGGACACCTGGTTCCATGAGATTCCATTGGGTAACAATGTTCTCCAGTGTTCCATCTGTCACCATGGACACCTGGTTCCATGAGATTCCATGGGGTAACAATTTTCTCAGTGTTCCATTGGCTCTGTCACCATGGACACCTGGTTCCATGAAATTCCATTTGGTAACAATGTTCTCCAGTGTTCCATCAGGCTCACCATGGACACCTGGTTCCATGAGATTCCATTTGGGTAACAATGTTCTCCAGTGTTCCATCTGTCACCATGGACACCTGGTTCCATGAGATTCCATTGGGTAACAATGTTCTCCAGTGTTCCATCCAGGTCACCATGGACACCTGGTTCCATGAGACTCCATTGGGTAACAATGTTCTCCAGTGTTCCATCTGTCACCATGGACACCTAATTCCATGAGATTCCATTGGGTAACAATGTTTCCAGTGTTCCATCTGTGACCATGGACACCTGGTTCCATGAGATTCCATTGGGTAACAATGTTCTCAGTGTTCCATCAGGTCCATCTGTCACCATGGACACCTGGTTCCATGAGATTCCATTGGGTAACAATTTTCTCCAGGGTTCCATCAGGCTCTGTCACCATGGAAACTGGTTCCATGAGATTCCATGGGGCAACAATGTTCTCCAGTGTTCCATCAGGCCCACCATGGACACCTGGGTTCCATGATTCCATGGGGTAACAATGTTCTCCAGTGTTCCATCTGTCACCATGGACACCTGGTTCATGAGATTCCATTGGGTAACAATTTTCTCCAGGGTTCCATCAGGCTCTGTCACCATGGACACCTGGTTCCATGAGATTCCATTGGTAACAATGTTCTCCAGTG
Organism: Emberiza elegans; assembly: GCA_024865655.1. Taxonomy (NCBI): domain Eukaryota; kingdom Metazoa; phylum Chordata; class Aves; order Passeriformes; family Fringillidae; genus Emberiza; species Emberiza elegans. Next base: position 17,094 of record JALJVW010002011.1, read on the forward strand.
TTCCATCTCTGTCACCATGGACATCTGGTTCCATGCAATTCCATTGATGAAAAAATGTTCTCCAGTGTTCCATCTGTCATCATGGACACCTGGTTCCATGAGATTCCATTGTAAAAATGTTCTGGTTCCATCCATCTGTCACCATGGACACCTGGTTCCATGAGATTCCATTGGGTAACAATGTTCTCTCTGTGTTCCATCAGGCTCTGTCACCATGGACACCTGGTTCCATGAGATTCCATTAGGTAACAATGTTCTCAGTGTTCCATCAGGCTCTGTCACCATGGACACCTGGTTCCATGAGATTCCATTGGGTAACAATGTTCTCCAGTGTTCCATCATCTGTCACCATGGACACCTGGTTCCATGCAATTCCATTGGTTAACAATGTTCTCCAGTTCCATCCATCTGTAACCATGGACACCTGGTTCCATGGGATTCCATTGGTAACAATTCTCCAGTGTTCCATCAGGTTCTGTCGCCATGGACACCTGGATCCCGTAATTCCATTGGTAACAATGTTCTCCAGTGTTCCATCCATGGACACCGGGTTCCATGAGTTCCTGTCAATTTTCTCCAGTGTTCCCTCACGTGCACTCTGGTTCCATAGATTCCATGGGGTAACAATTTT
>JALJVW010002012.1:0-13565 GCA_024865655.1 Emberiza elegans
TCCATGGTGCCCACAGCGTCACAATGTTTTTGCTTATTCCATGGGGCCTCGTGGTGTCACAATGGTCTCCATGATTCCATGAGTCTCCTCAGTGCCACAACAGCCCCTTGGTTCCATGAGGTTGTGAAGTGTCTCAATGGTCTTTCCAAGGTTCCATGGTTCCATGAGGCCTTGCAATGTCACAGTGGACCTTTGGTTCCATGGGGTGTGACAATGTCCCAATGTCCCTTGTTCTCACAGGGCCCCACAGTGTCACCAGGGCCCCTTGGTCTATCAGGGCGCCACGGTGTCACAATGGTCCCTTGGTTCCATGGGCCCTGTGCTGCTGCATTCCCCCTCCCTTCTCAGGCCGCCCTGCCAGCTGAGAAATGCTCCCTGGGCCTCGGCCTTGGCCAACAGCCCCTGGGCTCAGCTCCTCACAAACACTGTCTGCTCCAGGCACTGCTGCTGCCCAACCAGCTCCTGGTTCCTTTAGCAGCAGCCCTGGCAGCTGTTTCTGTTCCTGCGTGGCACAACATCCCTGTTCTCACCCTGCCAAAAGAAAGCTGCTGGTGCCAAGTGCGGCCTCTCCCAGCGGGAACTCTCCCGTTTGCTGCACTCGGGGATCCTGAACAACAGCGGAGCCTGGGCCGATCCCCCCACTCCTCCAGGCTCAGCCCTTTGCCCGCTGGGGAGATGCCAAAACATCCTCAGGGAGCATTCCCTGCCCTCAGGGAATTGCTCACAGGTGCCTTGCACTGACTCTTGGTGTCTGTGTGCACACAGGAGTGCCTGTGCTGGGGAAATGTGGCACAAATGCTGCTCTCTGAGGGCTTGGGTGCCTTGGAGAGCTGAGCCAGTCAGGCCTGCAAGTGATGGTGAGTCACAAGCTGTAAGCTGAGTTCAATGCTGCTAAGAGTTGTTCTTTTGCTAAGTTGTTACATTGAATAGAAGTTATAAGCTAAGTTGAATATTGTTAAGTTTTATTGCAGAGCTACATCATTAAGTCCTAGGTTACAAGTAAGGTTAAATACTGTTAAGTGCTGTTCTTTTGCTAAATGCTGAAGTCTAAGGTATCAGTCAAGTCCTGGTTTTGGTTCATTTCTTCTTTGACTGGATTTTGTTTGGTTTTTTGTTGCTTTGTTTCTTTGGTGTGCCTAGAGTGCCCAGTCAGGAGCAGAGTGACTCTTGCCAAGGAACTCTGTGCTGCTCTCCCTTAATATTCAATCTGGTTTTGCTGATTCCTTGCTGGGGATTTTTTCAGCGCTCTCAGCCCCTCGTTTGTAAGAGGGTGAAGGAGCCCTGGCCCAGGCTCTGGCCCTGGGGACACGGGGATGCTGCCGGGGGTCCCTGTCCCCCTGTGCCACCCCAGGGCCCGGCCCCCGGCCCCGTGTCAGGCTCTGGGCTCGATCTCGTGGAACATCCTCTGGGGAGGCTGTGGGGCCAGGGGGACCCGGGGGACAGGGGACCCGCTGTGCCTGAGCAGGGTTGGACTGCTCTGGGGGAACTGTGAGGGGGCCGGGGCAGAGGGACCTCCCAGTGACCTCACACAGCCCCTGTCATGTCACAGAGCCATCTGTGATTCCACAGAACCACCTATGATGTCACACAGGCCCTGTGATGTTAAAGCCCAGCATGGGATGAAACAAATCCCCATGTGATGTCACAGAGCCAATGCTGGGATATCACTCTGGGCTGTCACACAGCTGCAGTCTGAGGTCACAAATCACCCCTGGATGTCACGGTCTCTTCTGTGATGTCACAGCCGGTTCTGTCATGTTACTCAGACATCCAGCGATGTCACAACCCAGTCTGATGTCACAGAGCCACCCTCCATGATGGTACAGTCTGCTCTATGGCCTTACACCCTACTCTATGATGTCACAGCCACCTCTGCGATGTCACAAGTCCATCAGCGATGTCACACAACCCTCTCTGTGATGCCATACTGCCACTCTGTAATGTCACTGCACACACTATGACCTCACACCCTGCTCTGTAACGTCACTGCACACACCATGACCATCACAGCCTGCTCCATGATGTCACACAGACCCCTCTATGATGCTGGAGCTGCTCCATGACCTCACACAACAAACTCTGTGATGTCAGAGCCCAGTCTGTGAGCTCACACAGCCCACTCTGTGCTGTCACACAGCCCCTTGCTGACATGCCAGCTGCTCTGTGCCTCTAGGACACAGCCACAGAGGTGCTGCTGTGACACAGCCCCTCTGGGCCATGGCACAGCCCTGCCAGTGCTGAGCCCTGGGAGCTCAGTCTGTGCCCTGCTGGTGTCCCTGAGGGGCCCTGGCAGTGCCCCAGCCCTGCTGGGCTCTGCACAGGAGCTGCTCCTGCCCAGAGCTGTCTCTCTGCAGCGCTGCCCTTGCCAGCAGCTGCCTCTGGGCCAGGAGCCCGGCCCAGCTCAGCAGCACAGACACAGCACAGGGACTTCAATGACCCTCTGGGCCTTTGGTGCTCTTTGCATCACACTCATCAGTGCCTCCGAGTGTGCTCCAAACCTCCTCAAAAACTCAAAATCAGATTCAAAGTCCAAAATTCCTTTAACTCTAAATGGCTCCCACTGAGGGACATAACTCATATGAAAGTGTCCCCAGGTTGCAGGTAGGGCAGAACACTGGTACTTTGACACAGTGTCAGTTGGAGATTGCACATATCAATGTATTACAGGAAGAAAAACCTAAGCAGGACCTCACAAATGTTTTCTCACTGTCTTTTTAAATATGTTACATTCAGTTGGAATACACGTCGAGCCTCTGGAGCAGTAGAATTCAGCAGCAGCCTCTGCAAGTTGCTGAGGATGTCAGCAGCCCCCACTGAGCCAGCCCTGCCCAGAGACCGTGGGGGAATGGGCAGACAAGGAGGCGTCCCGGGGCTGGGCAAGCAGCACTCAGAGGCACCAGGGGCTGCAGCTGGGAAATGGAGTGTGGAATGGGGCTGGGAAAGCCCTGCCTGGGCTGTGCCAAGCAGGACACACAAGCCCGCACTCCCATGCCCCAAACAATTCTTTCCATGAGACATTTTAAAGGAATTACAATTATTGGTGTCCTCTGAGTTGGATGTACTGGAGAAATAGCTACCAGAGATCCTCAGGAGCTCAAAACAACTGACCAGATTTTATTGGTTGGTAAATTTAGAAAATCAGAGAAACTTTGGCCAAAAGGTACATTGTAACATTCAATCAGCAAAACACACTTCTCAAAGCATTAACTTGGCCCATTCAACTTCAGAATCTCTATGCCCATTCCATTTTAAGGTAATCAAAATTTGCAGAGAAAAAAAATAGGAAGTAGACACAGAAAGAAGAAAGATATATAAGATACAGAGAAGCACCCCCACCTGGATTCCAGTGTTGTTCAGATGGAAATTGCAAGAGGAGGGAGGGTCAAGATGTGTGCTTGCCTTGTGGTCAGACTTAAATACCCCTTGGTCTTCCTGGGCCCTTCCCCAGGTGGGGACTGGGGTCATTTGGTCCCCAGGAGCTGGGCTGGGGGCTGCAGAGGTGGCTGTGGAGCATTGCCTGTGCTGTGCCAGGGGCTGGCAGACACTGCGGGGCTGGGATGGAGGCTCTGGGGGATTGGGGTTCCAGGGCAGGGCAGGGCTGGGCTCACGGGCAGGGCAAAGCTGGACCTGCCCCTTCCTCCCCCACACATGAAATGATCCAAGCCAACAATCTCCTCCAGTCTGTCCCAATAGGCAGTGTTGGAGGTGGACCCAAATTTGAGACACGGGAACCTGGCCAGGAAGGACAGTTCTCTTCCATAGGAAGGAAAGCACAGAGCCTTCCCCAGGGTTTTGGGCACAGATGAGAGGTGACCCCTTGAAAGCACAGGCAGACAGACTTGTCCTGGCAATATTGCTATGGGAACAATGCCTGGATAGAAGGAATTTGGTTTTGAAATCCCAGTTCTGGTCATGGCCTGGCCTGGAGGAAGGACAGTTCTTTACCACAGGAAGGAAAGCACGGAGCCCCAGTGTTTCAGCAGCAGATGAGAAGAGACCCTCAACATGCCAAGGTCAGCTGGACCAGTCAGGTGGCCCACGGGAGGCCAAACCAGCCAGACCTGTTCTGTGTCCCCTTGGTTTTATGGGGCCCTGAGGTGTCACAAGGCTGCCTTGGTTCCATGGGGTCCCACAGTTTCACAATGGCTCCCAGCTTCCTGAAGGTCCAGCGGTGTCACAAAGGCCCCAAGGATTCCATGAGGCCTTGAAGTGCCACAATGGTCTCTGTGCTTCCACAGGCCTCACAATGTCATGTCACTCCTCTGTTCCGTGAGCCCTGCAATGTCACAATGGGCCTTTGGACCATGAGGGTTTGTGGTGTCACAATGGTCTCCGTTGGCTCCACGGTGTCACAATGGAGCATTGATGAGGCGGCCTCTCTGTGTCACCCTGGAGCTTTGGTTCCATGAAGCCCTGCAGTGTCACAATGGTCCCCCTTGGTTTCTTAGTGTCACAATGCACCACTGATGACAGAAGGCCTGGCAATGTCACAATGGCCCCTTGGTTCCATGCAGCCCTGCAGGGTCACAAAGGCCTCTTGGTTTCATGGTGCCCCACAGTGTCACAATGGTCTCCTTGGTTCCATGGTGCCCCACAGCGTCACAATGCTTTGCTTATTCCATGGGGCCTCGTAGTGTCACAATGGTCTCCATGATTCCATGAGTCTCCTCAGTGCCACAACAGCCCCTTGGTTCCATGAGGTTGTGAAGTGTCTCAATGGTCTTTCCAAGGTTCCATGGTTCCATGAGGCCTTGCAATGTCACAGTGGACCTTTGGTTCCATGGGGTGTGACAATGTCCCAATGTCCCTTGTTCTCACAGGGCCCCCCACAGTGTCACCAGGGCCCCTTGGTCTATCAGGGCGCCACGGTGTCACAATGGTCCCTTGGTTCCATGGGCCCTGTGCTGCTGCATTCCCCCTCCCTTCTCAGGCCGCCCTGCCAGCTGAGAAATGCTCCCTGGGCCTCGGCCTTGGCCAACAGCCCCTGGGCTCAGCTCCTCACAAACACTGTCTGCTCCAGGCACTGCTGCTGCCCAACCAGCTCCTGGTTCCTTTAGCAGCAGCCCTGGCAGCTGTTTCTGTTCCCTGCGTGGCACAACATCCCTGTTCTCACCCTGCCAAAAGCTGCTGGTGCCAAGTGCGGCCAGGATGAACCATGGCTGGGACTGAAGCCCCTCTCTTGGGGCCCTGCAAGCAGCGCTCCAAAAGGAGCCCTTGCAGCTCTCCTGGGCCAGCCACTCCCTCGCAGTGGGGCCTCTCCCAGCCGGGAACTCTCCCGTTTGCTGCACTCGGGGATCCTGAACAACAGCGGAGCCTGGGCGATCCCCCCACTCCTCCAGGCTCAGCCCTTTGCCCGCTGGGGAGATGCCAAAAACATCCTCAGGGAGCATTCCCTGCCCTCAGGGAATTGCTCACAGGTGCCTTGCACTGACTCTTGGTGTCTGTGTGCACACAGGAGTGCCTGTGCTGGGGAAATGTGGCACAAATGCTGCTCTCTGAGGGGCTTGGGTGCCTTGGAGGCTGAGCCAGTCAGGCCTGCAAGTGATGGTGAGTCACAAGCTGTAAGCTGAGTTCAATGCTGCTAAGAGTTGTTCTTTTGCTAAGTTGTTACATTGAATAGAAGTTATAAGCTAAGTTGAATATTGTTAAGTTTTATTGCAGAGCTACATCATTAAGTCCTAGGTTACAAGTAAGGTTAAATACTGTTAAGTGCTGTTCTTTTGCTAAATGCTGAAGTCTAAGGTATCAGTCAAGTCCTGGTTTTGGTTCATTTCTTCTTTGACTGGATTTTTGTTTGGTTTTTTGTTGCTTTGTTTCTTTGGTGTGCCTAGAGTGCCCAGTCAGGAGCAGAGTGACTCTTGCCAAGGAACTCTGTGCTGCTCTCCTTAATATTCAATCTGGTTTTGCTGATTCCTTGCTGGGGATTTTTCAGCGCTCTCAGCCCCTCGTTTGTAAGAGGGTGAAGGAGCCCTGGCCCAGGCTCTGGCCCTGGGGGTTGGGGGATGCTGCCGGGGGTCCCTGTCCCCCCTGTGCCACCCCCCAGGCCCCGGCCCCCCCCCCCGTGTCAGGCTCTGGGCTCGATCTCGTGGAACATCCTCTGGGGAGGCTGTGGGGCCAGGGGGACCCGGGGGACAGGGGACCCCGCTGTGCACGAGCAGGGTTGGACTGCTCTGGGGGAACTGTGAGGGGGGGGCCGGGGCAGAGGGACCTCCCAGTGACCTCACACAGCCCCTGTCATGTCACAGAGCCATCTGTGATTCCACAGAACCACCTATGATGTCACACAGGCCCTGTGATGTTAAAGCCCAGCATGGGATGAAACAAATCCCCATGTGATGTCACAGAGCCAATGCTGGGATATCACTCTGGGCTGTCACACAGCTGCAGTCTGAGGTCACAAATCACCCCTGGATGTCACGGTCTCTTCTGTGATGTCACAGCCGGTTCTGTCATGTTACTCAGACATCCAGCGATGTCACAACCCAGTCTGATGTCACAGAGCCACCCTCCATGATGGTACAGTCTGCTCTATGGCCTTACACCCTACTCTATGATGTCACAGCCACCTCTGCGATGTCACAAGTCCATCAGCGATGTCACACAACCCTCTCTGTGATGCCATACTGCCACTCTGTAATGTCACTGCACACACTATGACCTCACACCCTGCTCTGTAACGTCACTGCACACACCATGACCATCACAGCCTGCTCCATGATGTCACACAGACCCCTCTATGATGCTGGAGCTGCTCCATGACCTCACACAACAAACTCTGTGATGTCAGAGCCCAGTCTGTGAGCTCACACAGCCCACTCTGTGCTGTCACACAGCCCCTTGCTGACATGCCAGCTGCTCTGTGCCTCTAGGACACAGCCACAGAGGTGCTGCTGTGACACAGCCCCCTCTGGGCCATGGCACAGCCCCTGCCAGTGCTGAGCCCCTGGGAGCTCAGTCTGTGCCCTGCTGGTGTCCCTGAGGGGCCCTGGCAGTGCCCCAGCCCTGCTGGGCTCTGCACAGGAGCTGCTCCTGCCCAGAGCTGTCTCTCTGCAGCGCTGCCCTTGCCAGCAGCTGCCTCTGGGCCAGGAGCCCGGCCCAGCTCAGCAGCACAGACACAGCACAGGGACTTCAATGACCCTCTGGGCCTTTGGTGCTCTTTGCATCACACTCATCAGTGCCTCCGAGTGTGCTCCAAACCTCCTCAAAAACTCAAAATCAGATTCAAAGTCCAAACTTCCTTTAACTCTAAATGGCTCCCACTGAGGGACATAACTCATATGAAAGTGTCCCCAGGTTGCAGGTAGGGCAGAACACTGGTACTTTGACACAGTGTCAGTTGGAGATTGCACATATCAATGTATTACAGGAAGAAAAACCTAAGCAGGACCTCACAAATGTTTTCTCACTGTCTTTTTAAATATGTTACATTCAGTTGGAATACACGTCGAGCCTCTGGAGCAGTAGAATTCAGCAGCAGCCTCTGCAAGTTGCTGAGGATGTCAGCAGCCCCACTGAGCCAGCCCTGCCCAGAGACCGTGGGGAATGGGCAGACAAGGAGAGCGTCCCGGGGCTGGGCAAGCAGCACTCAGAGGCACCAGGGGCTGCAGCTGGGAAATGGAGTGTGGAATGGGGCTGGGAAGCCCTGCCTGGGCTGTGCCAAGCAGGACACACAAGCCCGCACTCCCATGCCCCAAACAATTCTTTCCATGAGACATTTTAAAGGAATTACAATTATTGGTGTCCTCTGAGTTGGATGTACTGGAGAAATACCTACCAGAGATCCTCAGGAGCTCAAAACAACTGACCAGATTTTATTGGTAAATTTAGAAAATCAGAGAAACTTTGGCAAAAGGTACATTGTAACATTCAATCAGCAAAACACACTTCTCAAAGCATTAACTTGGCCCATTCAACTTCAGAATCTCTATGCCCATTCCATTTTAAGGTAATCAAAATTTGCAGAGAGAAAGAAATAGGAGAAGTAGACACAGAAAAAAGAAAGACATATAAGATACAGAGAAGCACCCCACCTGGATTCCAGTGTTGTTCAGATGGAAATTGCAAGAGGAGGGAGGGTCAAGATGTGTGCTTGCCTTGTGGTCAGACTTAAATACCCCTTGGTCTTCCTGGGCCCTTCCCCAGGTGGGGACTGGGGTCATTTGGTCCCTCAGGAGCTGGGCTGGGGGCTGCAGAGGTGGCTGTGGAGCATTGCCTGTGCTGTGCCAGGGGCTGGCAGACACTGCGGGGCTGGGATGGAGGCTCTGGGGGATTGGGGTTCCAGGGCAGGGCAGGGCTGGGCTCACCGGGCAGGGCAAAGCTGGACCTGCCCCTTCCTCCCCACACATGAAATGATCCAAGCCAACAATCTCCTCCAGTCTGTCCCAATAGGCAGTGTTGGAGGTGGACCCAAATTTGGAGACACGGGAACCTGGCCAGGAAGGACAGTTCTCTTCCATAGGAAGGAAAGCACAGAGCCTTCCCCAGGGTTTTGGGCACAGATGAGAGGTGACCCTTGTGAAAGCACAGGCAGACAGACTTGTCCTGGCAATATTGCTATGGGAACAATGCCTGGATAGAAGGGAATTTGGTTTTGAAATCCCAGTTCTGGTCATGGCCTGGAGGAGAAGGACAGTTCTTTACCACAGGAAGGAAAGCACGGAGCCCCAGTGTTTCAGCAGCAGATGAGAAGAGACCCTCAACATGCCAAGGTCAGCTGGACCAGTCAGGTGGCCCACGGGAGGCCAAACCAGCCAGACCTGTTCTGTGTCCCCTTGGTTTTATGGGGCCCTGAGGTGTCACAAGGCTGCCTTGGTTCCATGGGGTCCCACAGTTTCACAATGGCTCCCAGCTTCCTGAAGGTCCCAGCGGTGTCACAAAGGCCCCAAGGATTCCATGAGGCCTTGAAGTGCCACAATGGTCTCTGTGCTTCCACAGGCCTCACAATGTCATGTCACTCCTCTGTTCCGTGAGCCCTGCAATGTCACAATGGGCCTTTGGACCATGAGGGTTTTGTGTGGTGTCACAATGGTCTCCGTTGGCTCCACGGTGTCACAATGGAGCATTGATGATGAGGCGGCCTCTCTGTGTCACCCTGGAGCTTTGGTTCCATGAAGCCCTGCAGTGTCACAATGGTCCCCCCTTGGTTTCTTAGTGTCACAATGCACCACTGATGACAGAAGGCCTGGCAATGTCACAATGGCCCCTTGGTTCCATGCAGCCCTGCAGGGTCACAAAGGCCTCTTGGTTTCATGGTGCCCCACAGTGTCACAATGGTCTCCTTGGTTCCATGGTGCCCCACAGCGTCACAATGCTTTGCTTATTCCATGGGGCCTCGTAGTGTCACAATGGTCTCCATGATTCCATGAGTCTCCTCAGTGCCACAACAGCCCCTTGGTTCCATGAGGTTGTGAAGTGTCTCAATGGTCTTTCAAGGTTCCATGGTTCCATGAGGCCTTGCAATGTCACAGTGGACCTTTGGTTCCATGGGGTGTGACAATGTCCCAATGTCCCTTGTTCTCACAGGGCCCCACAGTGTCACCAGGGCCCCTTGGTCTATCAGGGCGCCACGGTGTCACAATGGTCCCTTGGTTCCATGGGCCCTGTGCTGCTGCATTCCCCCTCCCTTCTCAGGCCGCCCTGCCAGCTGAGAAATGCTCCCTGGGCCTCGGCCTTGGCCAACAGCCCCTGGGCTCAGCTCCTCACAAACACTGTCTGCTCCAGGCACTGCTGCTGCCCAACCAGCTCCTGGTTCCTTTAGCAGCAGCCCTGGCAGCTGTTTCTGTTCCCTGCGTGGCACAACATCCCTGTTCTCACCCTGCCAAAAGCTGCTGGTGCCAAGTGCAGCCAGGATGAACCATGGCTGGGACTGAGCCCCCCTCTCTTGGGGCCCTGCAAGCAGCGCTCCAAAGGAGCCCTTGCAGCTCTCCTGGGCCAGCCACTCCCCCTCGCAGTGGGGCCTCTCCCAGGCGGGAACTCCCGTTTGCTGCACTCGGGGATCCTGAACAACAGCGGAGCCTGGGCCGATCCCCCCACTCCTCCAGGCTCAGCCCTTTGCCCGCTGGGGAGATGCCAAAACATCCTCAGGGAGCATTCCCTGCCCTCAGGGAATTGCTCACAGGTGCCTTGCACTGACTCTTGGTGTCTGTGTGCACACAGGAGTGCCTGTGCTGGGGAAATGTGGCACAAATGCTGCTCTCTGAGGGCTTGGGTGCCTTGGAGAGCTGAGCCAGTCAGGCCTGCAAGTGATGGTGAGTCACAAGCTGTAAGCTGAGTTCAATGCTGCTAAGAGTTGTTCTTTTGCTAAGTTGTTACATTGAATAGAAGTTATAAGCTAAGTTGAATATTGTTAAGTTTTATTGCAGAGCTACATCATTAAGTCCTAGGTTACAAGTAAGGTTAAATACTGTTAAGTGCTGTTCTTTTGCTAAATGCTGAAGTCTAAGGTATCAGTCAAGTCCTGGTTTTGGTTCATTTCTTCTTTGACTGGATTTTGTTTGGTTTTTTGTTGCTTTGTTTCTTTGGTGTGCCTAGGTGCCCAGTCAGGAGCAGAGTGACTCTTGCCAAGGAACTCTGTGCTGCTCTCCCTTAATATTCAATCTGGTTTTGCTGATTCCTTGCTGGGGATTTTTCAGCGCTCTCAGCCCCTCGTTTGTAAGAGGGTGAAGGAGCCCTGGCCCAGGCTCTGGCCCTGGGGGACACAGGGGATGCTGCCGGGGGTCCCTGTCCCCTGTGCCACCCCAGGGCCCCGGCCCCCGGCCCCGTGTCAGGCTCTGGGCTCGATCTCGTGGAACATCCTCTGGGGAGGCTGTGGGGCCAGGGGGACCCGGGGGACAGGGGACCCCGCTGTGCACGAGCAGGGTTGGACTGCTCTGGGGGGAACTGTGAGGGGGGGGCCGGGGGAGGGACCTCCCAGTGACCTCACACAGCCCCTGTCATGTCACAGAGCCATCTGTGATTCCACAGAACCACCTATGATGTCACACAGGCCCTGTGATGTTAAAGCCAGCATGGGATGAAACAAATCCCCATGTGATGTCACAGAGCCAATGCTGGGATATCACTCTGGGCTGTCACACAGCTGCAGTCTGAGGTCACAAATCACCCCTGGATGTCACGGTCTCTCTTCTGTGATGTCACAGCCGGTTCTGTCATGTTACTCAGACATCCAGCGATGTCACAACCCAGTCTGATGTCACAGAGCCACCCTCCATGATGGTACAGTCTGCTCTATGGCCTTACACCCTACTCTGTGATGTCACAGCCACCTCTGCGATGTCACAAGTCCATCAGCGATGTCACACAACCCTCTCTGTGATGCCATACTGCCACTCTGTAATGTCACTGCACACACTATGACCTCACACCCTGCTCTGTAACGTCACTGCACACACCATGACCATCACAGCCTGCTCCATGATGTCACACAGACCCCTCTATGATGCTGGAGCTGCTCCATGACCTCACACAACAAACTCTGTGATGTCAGAGCCCAGTCTGTGAGCTCACACAGCCCACTCTGTGCTGTCACACAGCCCCTTGCTGACATGCCAGCTGCTCTGTGCCTCTAGGACACAGCCACAGAGGTGCTGCTGTGACAGCAGCCCCTCTGGGCCATGGCACAGCCCCTGCCAGTGCTGAGCCCCTGGGAGCTCAGTCTGTGCCCTGCTGGTGTCCCTGAGGGCCCTGGCAGTGCCCCAGCCCTGCTGGGCTCTGCACAGGAGCTGCTCCTGCCCAGAGCTGTCTCTCTGCAGCGCTGCCCTTGCCAGCAGCTGCCTCTGGGCCAGGAGCCCGGCCCAGCTCAGCAGCACAGACACAGCACAGGGACTTCAATGACCCTCTGGGCCTTTGGTGCTCTTTGCATCACACTCATCAGTGCCTCCGAGTGTGCTCCAAACCTCCTCAAAAACTCAACATCAGATTCAAAGTCCAAATTCCTTTAACTCTAAATGGCTCCCACTGAGGGACATAACTCATATGAAAGTGTCCCCAGGTTGCAGGTAGGGCAGAACACTGGTACTTTGACACAGTGTCAGTTGGAGATTGCACATATCAATGTATTACAGGAAGAAAAACCTAAGCAGGACCTCACAAATGTTTTCTCACTGTCTTTTTAAATATGTTACATTCAGTTGGGATCAACGTCGAGCCTCTGGAGCAGTAGAATTCAGCAGCAGCCTCTGCAAGTTGCTGAGGATGTCAGCAGCCCCCACTGAGCCAGCTCTGCCCAGAGACCGTGGGGGAATGGGCAGACAAGGAGAGCGTCCCCGGGGCTGGGCAAGCAGCACTCAGAGGCACCAGGGGCTGCAGCTGGGAAATGGAGTGTGGAATGGGGCGGTAAATTTAGAAAATCAGAGAAACTTTGGCAAAAGGTACATTATAACATTCAATCAGCAAAACACACTTCTCAAAGCATTAACTTGGCCCATTCAACTTCAGAATCTCTATGCCCATTCCATTTTAAGGTAATCAAAATTTGCAGAGAGAAAGAAATAGGAGAAGTAGACACAGAAAGAAAAGAAAGACATATAAGATACAGAAGCACCCCCACCTGGATTCCAGTGTTGTTCAGATGGAAATTGCAAGAGGAGGGAGGGTCAAGATGTGTGCTTGCCTTGTGGTCAGACTTAAATACCCCTTGGTCTTCCTGGGCCCTTCCCCAGGTGGGGACTGGGGTCATTTGGTCCCTCAGGAGCTGGGCTGGGGGCTGCAGAGGTGGCTGTGGAGCATTGCCTGTGCTGTGCCAGGGGCTGGCAGACACTGCTGGGGGGCTGGGATGGAGGCTCTGGGGGATTGGGGTTCCAGGGCAGGGCAGGGCTGGGCTCACCGGGCAGGGCAAAGCTGGACCTGCCCCTTCCTCCCCACACATGAAATGATCCAAGCCAACAATCTCCTCCAGTCTGTCCCAATAGGCAGTGTTGGAGGTGGACCCAAATTTGGAACACGGGAACCTGGCCAGGAAGGACAGTTCTCTTCCATAGGAAGGAAAGCACAGAGCCTTCCCCAGGGTTTTGGGCACAGATGAGAGGTGACCCTTGTGAAAGCACAGGCAGACAGACTTGTCCTGGCAATATTGCTATGGGAACAATGCCTGGATAGAAGGGAATTTGGTTTTGAAATCCCAGTTCTGGTCATGGCCTGGAGGAGAAGGACAGTTCTTTACCACAGGAAGGAAAGCACGGAGCCCCAGTGTTTCAGCAGCAGATGAGAAGAGACCCTCAACATGCCAAGGTCAGCTGGACCAGTCAGGTGGCCCACGGGAGGCCAAACCAGCCAGACCTGTTCTGTGTCCCCTTGGTTTTATGGGGCCCTGAGGTGTCACAAGGCTGCCTTGGTTCCATGGGGTCCCACAGTTTCACAATGGCTCCCAGCTTCCTGAAGGTCCCAGCGGTGTCACAAAGGCCCCAAAGTTCCATGAGGGCCTTGAAGTGCCACAATGGTCTCTGTGCTTCCACAGGCCTCACAATGTCATGTCACTCCTCTGTTCCGTGAGCCCTGCAATGTCACAATGGGCCTTTGGACCATGAGGGTTTAATGGTGTCACAATGGTCTCCGTTGGCTCACGGTGT
>JALJVW010002015.1:0-14745 GCA_024865655.1 Emberiza elegans
TGCTTGTTGGTCCTTTAAGCACACGTGCCATAGAACAAAACTCATCAAGCTTTTTGTCTTGTTCTTGAAAACAATGGGAACTGGAAGGAAAAAAAAAATCCACTAGGTATTCCTCAGGTAAGGAAATAAAAATTTACAATCTCATCTTCAACACAGACACATTAAGATGCCTGCACAAATGGATTGGGATGAAAATGCCTGCTTGGACACACAGGAAGCCACCTGCAGCTTTGTCTCTCAGCTGTCTGAAAATTTCTGCTTTCCTTATTTGGAAAAAAGAAAACCTCCCATGGTCAAATCAGAAGGAGAATTGTCATCCTTTGGTAACCTTCTACTCATTTGGCTACTAAAGCCAATACATTAATGGTAGGCCCATCCCAGAAAGTGCCAGGAAACAAATGGGAGGTTTTGGCAGGTTCTCCACATCACCAGACTCTGGCTTGGTGATGTGGAGAATGTAATTTTGGGCTATAAAAGAAACACGGTCACTGAGTGTTTCAGCAGAAGAACTCAAGAAGCAGAAGAGCTCTGTTACACCCCTCATGCCCAGGTTTCAGGCATGTTTCCCAGTGAGAAGAAACAGCACAGGGGTTGGTTCCTCTCTAAAAACCAGTGTTTTAGAAACTTTCTTGTGTTTGGGTTTCTTTCCTTCATTTCTGGAAATGTAACACCAGTTATGAGAGGCTTACCTTGTGGTTTTAGGGACATCTTCAATGATGGACAAGTGGGAACAACTTGAGACCCTAAGCAAATGTTGCCTGAGGAGAGTTGGGGAGTTGGCCTGTTGAGGCTTGAGCTGTCTGGCAATCCCTTCCATGATGTGCAGAAACATCCGGCTGCTCCCAGAACTCAGTCCCTCTGGGCATGCAGGCCTCTGGAAACACCTGTTGCAGGGCCATTTCTCCTGCTCAAGAGCACCTAACCTAAGCTGAGCTCCAGTTTCTTCAGCAAGGCCAGGATGCTCACTTCCATGCAGCTGACAGTGTCATGTGGCTCAGCAGGTCTTCCTGGAACAGGGCAAGGCATTACAGTGTAATTTGGCAAGACATCAGGGAACAATATCCAATGTGGTTCATGCGGAACCAAGCTCTATCATGCTGACAAGCCAGAGGTTCTTGTTCATTCTGATTTTTCAAGATGGTATTTAGAAACAGACTTGGAACTCCTCAAACCTCAGCTTGCAGAATCCATCTAAAATAGACAAAAGTAACAATGGCTACAGGCCTTGGAGTCCCCATAAAAACACCCACCAGGATAATAATAACAACTCCACGCTGCACTGAAAGGCTGGTGGCCAAAGAGACTTTGTTCCTTTCCCCTTCAACAAAAGGAAAATTTCCAAGCCTAAAACGGCCAATGAACTCTTTTGATTAAAAGCAATTATGACAATTCAGGAAAGTTCGCTGATGTGAGCTGAACAGAGGGATCACAGGTCACGCCTGACGTTCCCTGTTCATTGGTGGAACCTGCAAACTCTGATTTTCTGCTATTTATAAACGTGTCAATTGTTGGTTTCATAAAGCTTTTTTGGCAAAAGCGTGGGTTATGGTTTGTTATGGTATAGATCCCCTCTCTTGGACTTTCAAAGGTGAAATTTTAGTTAAAAGGACAAAAGCATAGTTTTTAAATTGATATATATGGGAGGATCTTTTGCCAAAAATTAGCTCACAAAAAGCATGCAGCAAAATCAAATGGTACGCTGCTGTTGATTGGTTTTAATTGCTTCTTGTAGTCCAGATTTAGCTGTGGAACAACCAAAACCAAATGTTTGGGTGACCTTAGCCAAGGCAGCAGGCTTGGATACCATATGTTTGTGTAATTCGGAACCAGAAAAGCCTTACTCAACCTGTCTGGTCAGCGTGCCAGTAAAAGATTTGCCCTTGATCAAAAAGCAATCCAATGGTGAGCCAGGTGAAATTGACAATGGGAACAATCCTGCATTGAATTGGAACATTTGGGCCAAAGAACTTCCCAAAGCAGTATCTGAACCCCAAGAATTAGAAATTCCTGGTCCTTTAACAATGGATTTTTGCCTTACATTTACAGCTAATGATTGGCGAGCAGGTGATCCTCCCAAGTACAATGTTACTCCCTATAATAATAGTGAGAACCTCTCTAGGTAAGCCCGACTATTATCATATATATATATGCCCAGCTAGCTCAGTAAAACAAGTCTCTAGCAGAGACCCAATGGCTGAGTTAGCAAGGGACCAAAAGCCCTTGAGCTCCTTCCTAGCAAGCCAGTGATATTCAGCTTAAGTGATTCAGCTCTTTCGTGAGTTCAGCTCAGGCAGCTAGGAGGAATCGCTCGGGGCAGTGGCATAGCAGACGAGAGAGAGGGGAAGAGAATACGCCGAAATTCCGCAGTGAAGGTTTATTCGGGAGGTCCGCGAAGGGTACAGCGCTTCTTCTTCCCAAGAAAGGGGTACAGAGGGCTCTTTTATAGCCTTGGCATGGATCCAAAACCAGCCAATGGCCGCAGGTTTAAGCATATTCCTTAACTGACCAATAGCTAAAAGAGTTACAATAGTATTGTCTTAACTGATTAAAGGACAGGGTCTCAACACGGTCGGGTAGGAGGAACAGGACAACGCCCGCTCAGGGATGACTCAGCATTCAATTCTCCAAGGAGCTTTTCCTGTATCCTTGGGGTTCACTACAACTCCCCTTTCTGTTTTTACTAAAAAGGCATTCCCTATAGTTCTTTTAAAACAGTGGAAAAGGCACGAGAACATAGCTAACACAATCACAACTACAAGGAGAATCAACAAAATTCCCTTAACCAAGGAAGCAGCCCATCCTGTTAATCCCCAATGCCCAAAAAGTTCATTAACCCAGTCTGGAATAGTTTCTACTTTCAAGTCCTTCACGAGATCTTTCAGTTTCTGGATGTTCGCATGGATGGATTCCGATCGCGAAGAGAGGTTGAAGCAGCACATTCCTTCGAAGTCCTCACAGCCGTGTCCGTGGGCAAGCAGCAGGAAGTCGATTGCTGCTCGATTCTGGAGTGAAGCTTGTCTTGTAGTTTCTTCATCCTTTAAGAGATCACTCAGGGATGCAGATGTAGCATTAGCTTGTTTACTGAGCCAACACCCAAGGTGACTGATTTCACCGAGGGCTTTAGCTGCAGCTACCCATAAAAAAAAAACAAGGAGGCCGCAATCTTTTTCGGTTTGTTCCAATCATACAATTTAGGGTCACAATTTTCATCAAATTCAGTGTAGGACCTTTTTGGCGTTTTGATTCGCTTTCCTTTTTCCAATTATGTAACAGGGTGATATTTGGAGTAAGGGTGGAAAGTTTACCAAGGTACAGGGACCTCCTGGAGTCAGGAAGGATCCCTGCCCAAACCCTATCACCACAGATGAGAAACATTCCCTTGGGTAGTACTTTGGGATGGAGCGAGGACACAGAGATCACACGAGCCGTGTAATTGCACCAATCATGAGGGTTATAGGCTTTGTTAATTGGTGATACATCTTTTCGATATGTGTTTTGTTCTGGTCAATTCCTGGCCAATTACTATTTTTGGACGTCTAAAGTAAAATTTGACGCAATATGTGGCCATGGAGGACCCCAATAGGATCCAATTCTTGGGGCTCCTGATTATCATCTGGCAGAATTTTTGTCCACTCGTCCCAAGTATCAACCACATTGGGTCTCTTACCTGTGGTGCGAAGAACCTCTGAGTTATAGAAAGGCCAATCATCTGCAACAAAGGGAATTCCTACTAGACATGTGGAAAGTGGGTTATCAATGCTTCCCATGGACAAGCACAGGTTGTCCTGTTTTAGCGTTTTTGCTAAGGTTACCCAGACATTATGACTGGGCTGAGGGCTGATCCAGCCGGAGACATGCGGTGCAGTGAAGAGCATCCAGGCTGCAGTGAGGACAGCACCAACGGAGATATTTTTCATCTTTGGGCAGGAATAGGGCTTCTGATAGGGAATATAAACAAAATTGTTAGCTTTATGATGAGAGGGTTTTGCCTAGATCTTTTCCTGTTCCTGTCCTCCCCTTTTTTTTTTTTTTTTCTTTTTAATTTCTAAGTTATGCTAAAGGAGAGAGAGTGGGTAGAAAGCAAGAGGGATTTTTAAAAGTTAGAGAAAAGGAACAATAGGGTATTTAAAATGCAAAAAACAGAGTAACAACACATAATTCAAAAACACTTTCATGTTAAGGCTATCTATGGCTTGATGCAGCAGGACATCATGTTGTCCTCAGTGTTGTCTGCTGTCTTGTGATGGGTCGGTCTGAGCTGGTGTTAGAGGGAGTTGGCGACGTCTTCTTCTCCAGGCCGAGCTGGTTTGGTTCTGAGGTGGTCTTGTGTTTGCCTCAGGAGAATTCTTGTCTTCATCTGCAGGAGCGGTATTCGTAGGTTCTAAGTATGGTTTTACATTTTTTCCTGGGTACCACCTTGGACCGGATGGCAGTAGCACACACGCATGTCCTCTACCCCAAGTAATCAGCTGATAAGGCCCAGAAAATTGATGTGATTCAGGATCCTTCACGAGCACTGGTGGTTTTTCAGTAAGCTTTGCTTGGGTGGAATTTGCAAAGTGGCGAAGTATTGGTGGATCAGGCTCTGAAACTGAACAGTTCAAAAAATTGATGACATAGAGAGCTTTACAAAGTCTTTCCACTGGAGATGTGATTTTCGTGTCTCTGTTCTGCTGATTGAGGACTCTTTTGAGGGTTTGATGTGTCCTTTCCACGATAGATTGTCCTGTAGGGTTTACAGGTATGCCAGTCTTGTGTGCTATGCCCCATGCATTGAAGAACTCCTTTAACTTACGGGAAGTGTAGGCTGGTCCATTATCTGTTTTGATTTCCTTTGGTACTCCCAGGGTGGCAAAAGCGAGTAGAAAGTGTTTTATTGTATGCAGTGCATTTTCTCCTGCATGTGATGATGCAAACACAGCTCCTGAGAATGTGTCAACCGATACATGCACGTATTTTGATCTTCCAAACGGTGCAAAGTGAGTAACATCTGTCTGCCACAGCTGGCAGCTGTTCAGACCTCTGGGATTGACTCCCATTCCCATAGAGGGTATCTGATAGGACTGACAGTTTGGACAAGTAGCCACGATAGCCTTTGCCTGATCCTTTGAGAGTTTGAACATTCTCCTAAGGGCAGGCACATTTTGATGAAAAAACGCATGAGACAGCTTTGCCTGGGCAAAGATGTCAGGAATATTAGCAGTTTCTACAACCATTGCTAAAGCATCTGCTTTCCTGTTGCCTTCTGCAATAATACCTTGAAGGTCCGTGTGGGACCTCACATGCATTATATGGTAAGGCTGCTTTCTGTGGGAGATTAGGCGTACCAATTTAGAGAGCAGTTGGTACAACTTTGGGTTAGAAACCTCTTTAAGAAGAGCGTGTTCTGCTCTCATAGCTATACCAGCAACATAAGCAGAATCTGTGACCAGATTAAAAGGTTCATTTTTAAATCTTTCAAAAGCTCTGACTACAGCTGCTAATTCTGCAATCTGTGGTGAGCCCTGTACAATTTGTATGTCAGATTCCCAATTTTGAGTTTGGGGGTCTCTCCATGTAATCACTGACTTGTGGGAGGACCCTGAGCCATCAGTAAAGAGGGTTAGAGCTTTAAGAGGTTTAACGCTTTGGATTAGTTTTGGAATCAAATGAAAGGTTTCCTTAGAATTAAAAAGTTTGTGCTTTGGGATTTGAGCTGTGGTTCGACCTGTGTAGCTGTCTAAGGCAAATTGAAGACTCTCATTAGTTTGGATCAGATCCTCAAAATCAGTAAGAGTTACTGGCAAGTATATGCATTCAAAGTCACAACCTGAAAGAGAGCGAAGGCGAGTCCTAGCCTTTTTTTATTAGGTGAGCTATGATCTCCTGGTAGGTGGTAAGTGTCTTTGTGGGCTGGTTACTTGTAAAAATCCATTCTAGTATCAGCAGAGGATCTCGAAGCTGAGAGTCCCATTGAAAAATCAGTCCATGGAATGGGGTGCTTTTCCCAGAATGATGAACTGGAAAGGCAGGCTGGGGTCGAAGCGATGAGTTTTGCGTGAAGACAGAGCTTCCTGGACTTTGACAATAGCGCCTCTGGCTTCTTCTGTGAGAGTGCAGGAGAGTCCAATTCCTTGGGTCCCCTAAGAAGGTTGAACAAGGAACAAGGTCCTCTGTTGTAATTCCTAGCAGTGGACGTACCCAGTTGATGGATCCACACAGGCTGTGTAAGTCTCTCAAGGTTTTGGATCATTAAGTATAGTGATCTGCTGGGGTACGATGGTCCTTTCCCGGATCTGGACTCCAAAGGTAAGTCCATGGCTTGGTGTACTGGATTTTGTCCTCACGAATCTCCATCCCTGCCTTTTCTATGGCTTCAATAGTCTTTTTAACTGTGTTGTCCAAATGAGTTTTGTCTGAAGCACACACCAGGATGTCATCCATATAATGGTAGATTATGGAATCTGGAAATAATTTCGAATGGGAGACAAGATGTGAGCCACATACCACTGGCAGATACTCGGCGACGTTTTAAGTCCCTGAGGAAGAACGGTCCAATGGTATCTTTTGAGCGGGGCCTCGTTGTTGAGCGAGGGAACGGAGAAGGCAAACCGAGGAGCATCATCTGGATGTAGAGGAATGCTGAAGAAACAGTCCTTAATGTCTATGACAACAAGTTCCCAGTCTCTAGGCAACATCGATGGGGAGGGCAAACCAGGCTGGAGAGAGCCCGTGTCCTCGATGACCTCGTTGATTCTGCGAAGGTCGTGGAGAAGCCTCCATCTGTTAGTCCCAGGTTTTGGTAGGACGAAGACAGGAGAATTCCAGGGGCTATCGGACTCAACAATGTGACCTTTAGCTAACTGTTC
Organism: Emberiza elegans; assembly: GCA_024865655.1. Lineage (NCBI taxonomy): Eukaryota > Metazoa > Chordata > Aves > Passeriformes > Fringillidae > Emberiza > Emberiza elegans. The sequence goes on from JALJVW010002015.1 coordinate 6,849, forward strand.
TTCCACAAGAGCGTTTAGGGCGCGCAACTTAATTTTAGAAAGGGGCCACTGTTGGACATGTATAGGCTTGTCACTTTTCCAGATGAGTCGAGGTGTTTCAGGAAGCGCCCTAACTCAGTGGCCCCACTGAAAAATCCCGAGTGGGAATGCTTAAAGTGGCTCCCCACTGGGATAAAACGTCTCTGCCCCAAAGGGTGATGGGGCCCTTACCACAAATGGGCGGATGGTTGCCATCTGACCATCAGGACCTTCAACAAGGATGTTGTGCTTGCTCCTCATGGATACTGTATTTCCACCAATCCCGGAAATCATACCTGCAACAGGTTGTAGCTCCCAGCGCTTAGGCCAATCTGAGCGGCGATGATGGTCACGTCCAGCACCGGTATCCAGCATCCCTGGCAGGTGGGTCAACTCTCCTTTGCAGGTGAGGCCGCACTCGATGAAAGGCTTGGATGTTCCCGACTTGTACCCACATGGCTGTAGGGTTGAGAGGTATCTGTTCCTGTGATTCTTTGGAAGCAAGAAAGCTTGTGCTATTGGGGTACCCTTTGAAAGAAAAAAAATGGTAAGTCCATACAATATACCTGGATGAGGATTTCTTGTCCTGGCATCACCGTAAGCACTTCTGGAACAACAAATATTTCCTTTGGGCAATTAAGAGAGTCCCCAGTAATTAAAATGTCTGAGGGATCACCTTTAGGTCCATATTTACCAGTGGGAATTCTGTGGACATTATCATTAGTAAACTCAATGGACAAAGCAGTTACCAGTTGTCGGCGGGTTCCCATCTGGGTTGTCCCGTGGGTTGAATCCTCTTCTTGTGGTCTGGAACGCCTTGGGCTGAAGCGTGGTTGGGTCTGAATGGCCTTTGATTTGTTGTCATCGCCCGGGGCCCCTGGACCCGGGCTCCATGGCGTTCCCGGACGCTGCTGGAGGCGTTGCTGGATCTGGGGTCTCTGATGAGGGTAGCGGTGGTATCGAGGAGGTGATCTCTCAGGACAGTCCTTGATGTAATGTCCAAGTCCGCCACAGTGATGGCACTTAGCTTGGTCTTTAGAAGTCATTACTGCATAAATCCCAGAAACTCCTTCAGCAATACCCTTAGTAACAGCTTGGGCCACTGTGTTTTCAGTGGACATGTGACGCGTACAGCATTCTAGCATTTGCTCTATAGTAGGGTTTGTATCCACGGGTAGGGACCTCAAAATGGCTTTGCACCTTTCATTTGAATTACTCAAAGCAAGCTTACATAAGAGTTCCTTCCTTGCCTCTGCACTCTCAATCTGTTTCTCCAAAGCATCTTTAATTCTGTCTACAAATTTAATGAAGCTTTCATCCAACCCTTGTTTAATAGTAGAAAAATGCATTGTTGGCAGTGACTCATCATGCATGAGAAGCAGAGAGGTTTTTGCTGCAGTTGCAACATCTTGTAAAGCATCTTTTGTTAAAGTTTCTAATTGATTAGCAGGTTGTTGTAATGCACCTTCACCTGCAAGCTGATCCACTGAAAAATTCGTCTTATTAGCATCTGCAGCATAGGAATCTGATAATATTTTCAAATGTTTTTTCCAATTCCTTTCCCATAGCATATATTCTGCTGGGGAGAGGAGGCAATTTGCAATATTCTTTACATCATGTGGAAGTAAAACATATGCAGAGAACATAGCTTCTAGAAAATTTCTAAAGATATGTGCGCTTCTACCATGGTCTTTGGCTATATTTCTTAATTGTACTAATTCCTTATTCGAAATTGCTGTCCACCTTTTAGCGGTGGCAGCTCCACCGTTTCGTCCTTGCAAGTACTCGACTGGAAATGCATTAATTTTCTGTGCAAGATCCCAATCACCAGCTTTGACAACCTCCATTTTAATGAAAGCCCATGGATCTCAATGAATCGTTTCAGAATCTGATTCACTGGAGGAGGCCTCTGAGGAGGACTGTATTATTAATTTGGATTTGCGTTTTAATCGCTTAGAAACGTTTTTCAAGGGTTTCACAAGCTGGTCAGAGGGTGGCGCTATTGGCACCAGAGTAGAAGCACAAGAACGGTCGGGGTTTTCATAACTTGGGGGTTTCTGAAATTCCGTTCGGGGGGGGAGGGGTGTTGAGGAGGCGGAGAGAGGACAGGGGACTGAACAGGGTGGGGGTGCAGGGATAGGGAGTCGGGGGCACGCCGCCTCCTGCTGGTTGATTGAAATGCCGCGCGGGCAGGATTGATAGGTGTTTGGACGGCGCTTAGTAAAATTCTCCTGTCCCGGGAAGGCTGAGGACAGGGGGCGGGGGGGACAGAGCCGGGTGGAAAGGCGGGAGGGCGTGGGGCGGGCAGGAGAGGTGGAGGTGGTGCCACACAGCAGGATGAGGGGGGGAACAGAGGCTGAAGGAACCGCGTGGAAAGGGAGGGGGACGGGGCGGGGCAGGTCCCGGGCTGGGGCGGCGCGGGGAGGGGCGGAACACGGAACGGGCGGCGGTGGGGGGAAACTGGGGGCGTGGAAAAGAGGCCGGAGGGAGATGGGAGGAGGCGGGGTGGGCGCGCTGGGGATTGGCTGAGGACGGGAACCCAGCCGGAACCCGGCATGGACCAGCGGCCAGGGCAGGGGTAGGCAGGATGTGGCGGTTAGATAAGAAAACTGGGGTGGGGGGTGGGGTCGAGCCCCCGGGACCCGCTGTAGAGAGGGAAAGTGTTATCTCAGAGCCCGCGGGCAAAGTGGTGGCGGGCTGATTAGCAGAGTCTTATCACACAAGCCATTTGCATTCGAAAGGCCACTGACAGAGCACGTTTGCAAGAGCTTTTTCGAGTTAAAATTCTGAACACTTTTAGTTATAAAATGAAATAAAGGCAAGAAATTAGTTACAGAGAAATCTTGTCTAGTTTGAGTTATATAGAGAGTGTTGCCAATTTTGTCCCAAAAGGAATCGTCAGTAACAGTGTTCTTATTAGTTTCAGGAAAATGCGAGGTAATCCATAAAATAAATCGTTTAAGATTGCTTTTTGAAAGTTTACCAGAAGAAAAGGAAAAGTTGTTAGTAGATAGGATTTCTACAATGGTTAAATAAATCTCTCTCTCGATATCAGAAAGCTTTGGGGTGCGTAAAGAGGCACCCATATTCCTTCCCACAGAAAAAAAACAGAAAAAAAAAGAAAAAAAAAACTCAAAAGAAATCAGAACCCGAAAGGGCGCCTTGGCTGTTAGTTATACATACCAATCCTTTGGGGTGAATTCTGTGGAAGGCGTCTGCTAAGTCAGTTCTCCTCGAACAGTCTATGTTCAGATGGTAGAAGTGAGGGTCGAATCTGACCGCTGGAAAAGAAGTCTCCTTCTAAAACGAAAAGTCCCTTTTCCCAGCGGGCGGCGCTCAAGCGGCAATTAACTGAAGCCCCGGGGGGTTTCGATGCTCAAGTGGAATCTCCGAGGGGATCCGTGGACGAACGTCGTTGCGCCACTTATAATAATAGTGAGAACCTCTCTAGGTAAGCCCGACTATTATCATATATATATGCCCAGCTAGCTCAGTAAAACAAGTCTCTAGCAGAGACCCAATGGCTGAGTTAGCAATGGCCAAGCCGCCAAGCTCCTTCCTAGCAAGCCAGTGATATTCAGCTTAAGTGATTCAGCTCTTTCGTGAGTTCAGCTCAGGCAGCTAGGAGGAATCGCTCGGGGCAGTGGCATAGCAGACGAGAGAGAGGGGAAGAGAATACGCCGAAATTCCGCAGTGAAGGTTTATTCGGGAGGTCCGCGAAGGGTACAGCGCTTCTTCTTCTCCCCGAAAGGGGGTACAGAGGGCTCTTTTTATAGCCTTGGCATGGATCCAAAACCAGCCAATGGCCGCAGGTTTAAGCATATTCCTTAACTGACCAATAGCTAAAAGAGTTACAATAGTATTGTCTTAACTGATTAAAGGACAGGGTCTCAACACGGTCGGGTAGGAGGAACAGGACAACGCCCGCTCAGGGATGACTCAGCATTCAATTCTCCAAGGAGCTTTTCCTGTATCCTTGGGGTTCACTACAACTCCCCAATATTTTGCATACAAAAATTCAGGGTTTTGGTGTAATTATTCAGACAGTCCTTTCCAAGACTGACCAATATCCACAAATATTACCAAAAGGATGTTGGTTCATTTGTGGAGATAGGCCTTGGCAGGGCATCCCATCATGCCTTGAAGGTGGCCCAGGTAGCATTGGAATGCTCACTGTGGTAGCATCTACTGCTAAAGCAGTCATTAAGAAGAAACACAGATGAGCAAGATCTTCTCATCACTATGATGAAAATTGTAAGAGTGATTTCATGCCTTGGAATGCAGCCAAAAGAATTTCAGCAGGTTTGTTTTTACCCCAGCTGGCTTCAGCAATGGCATTGAAACAATTAGATTGGGTTTGATGTTGGCTGAGTAAACAAACTAATGCCACATCCACTGCAATCAGTGATATGCCGACAGATGTTAACAGTGTTGGGCATGCTACCCTTCCAAATAGAGCAGCAATTGATTTTCTTTTACTGGCACATGGACATGTTTGAGAGGAATTTGAAGGATTGTGTTGCATAAACCTGTCAGATCATTCTGAATCTATCCACAAAAGCATACAAAAGCTGAAAGGTTTGACAGCTCCAATTAAAGAAGACGGTGGGTCATGGTTAGATGATTTGTTCCAAGGATGGAGCTTTGCACCTTGGCTAAGGGAACTTTGTAAAATAGGTCTCTATGGATTGGGTGTTGTGGCAGTGATACTAGTAGTAATACCTTGCATACGTCAGTGTGTGCAACAAATGATGAACAAAACTGTCAAAGGAGTTTTTATCACACGAGAGAGGGGTAGGAAATGGATTCACAGAGAGTTCTCAAAATCTCACTGAGATGGTGGATGAAGGTATAGACATGGAGGAAGGTTTTGAATGAAGACCTTGGAACAGATGAGACTTTTCCGTACCATGAATCGTAATTGCTATCAGATGTGGCTCTTTGAACTGACTGGACTTTCACAGCATTAAAATTGCTGTATTGGAATATAGCAAGGCTTAATGCAAGGAAAAAGGATGCTTTAAGGAAGTAATAAGCAGGTATACTATAGTAAAGCTATGAAACGCAAGGCAGTTAATAAATGGCACGGTTATGAAGGGGTTTTTTGGTTGAAGAGGGGGAAGTGTGGGAATCCTTCAAATCAGAGGGTTTTGGGAAAGCTGCAAAAGGCAGGCCTCAAAGACAAGCAGAACTGTGGTTAGAGCTAAGCAGTAGCCATGAGATTTGTCAGCAGAAAAGTTATATAAGTAGAAAAGAAAGGACAAATAGAACAATGGTAACAATGGTCTGTGTAATAATGCTTGTCTAGAACAACTCCCTAAGCTTCAGAAAAGTATATCTAGCAAGATATTAGGAACTTCTAAGCTTAATAATGGAGCTCTGTGCATTGTATTTTAAGGCTTACAAGCAGGTACTGTATTCAGAATATGCAAGCATTGTTTTAACAAAAGATACGTGTGCTTATAGTGGTTGCATAGAACTACTGTCAATATGCTTTTGCTTTGTGTGATTGATCAAAAAACTTACTTAAAGTATGTTATAACATTAGGTTGTCTGCTGCCAGGGATGTGAGCTGCTGGCATCTTCCCATTGTCATAACCATGTAATGAGGCTGATGCTGGAAAACAAACAGCTCAAGGTGCGTTCCTCAGCAGTCCCGTCCTGATCATGATTTGTACATAGACCCCTGGCCAGCAATAGTGTATAGATGTTAAATTACATCTATGATAAATTAATATGTATCATTTCACACATTTTGAAATATTTTGATTTCATATTGATTTATATAATTTCATTTCATATAGATTTGATAAATTCCTCCAACTTGGGAGAGTGAAGATGTACAGCAGTCCAAAACCTTCTGCCCACACAGCAGTCAGCCCCTGGGTGTGTGCACACCCACCCACTGTGCTTGCTCTTCTCAGCATCTCGGGGCTGCTGTTTGCACAGAATTGGGATGAATTTAACTCGACAGAGGCACGAGTGGGGTGTCCAGCTTGTCATGAACATTCATGTGGCAAGGCACAACCCAGAGCTCTTAAATCACATTACCACAGGCCCTTTCATTCCTGTTGGGCATTGAGGAACTTGCGAGACTCTGTCTGAAGTTTCTCTCATCTGCCTCTGCCTCACAATCATCAATGGGGACCACTGAAGAAAAGACCCTTGTCTGAAATTTCTGGCCCTGTAGGAGAAAGTTACATGCCAAGGGCCCTGAGACCTGAGCACAGCTCCTGACGGTGCTGGGCTATTTTTCACAAAGGTGTGTTTGCTGTATGCTACACTGAACCCAATGAAAGGAAGAAGGGGGCAACTTGCCTTTTTGCAACAAAAGCCTTGGAAGTTGTCCTGCCTCTCGGCCTGGCTGGACTTCTCCTGAGTTTTGGGTGGTCCCCCCAGAAGACCCCTCACTTGCCTTACAACTGCCATGACAGACAGACTGAGATGTAAGAAGCCTCTCCATCCAGGACCGAGACATGAAATCCCTATGTGAAAAGCCCCACCTCCCCACCCTTTCCAAGGACTGGGACTGAAACCCCTATCCCGGGGGAGGTGTGTGGGGGAGACAAGCAAACCAAAGCAAGATGGATGTTGCAGGTGTGAGCAGTGGACCAAGAAGACAATGGCTTTCGCCCACTGCTGAGAACATGGACTGTGTGTACCCTTTTCTAAATGCCATTTTTCTCCCCAAAAATACAACAGACTACCTTTGATTCGGTTTCAGGATTTACCCCTTCCCCCATCAAAAAAACAAACAAAAAAAAAGTATAATAAGAGTTTGGATGAACTGCAACCCCAAGATCTCCCCAGATGTGACCTGGTGAACTCCATCGGCTGGACATCAAAGCACTTCACCGTTTCTATGTTTGGTAGCTAAATACCTTCCTTTCTCTTCCTCCCACTTTTCCTTATTTTTCCCTTCTTTCTACAATTCTTCCCCAACACATTTTGCTGTGGTTTTTCAATAAAGGTGCATTTGTTTTTGATTAACACTGCAAAGCCCCTGTGCCGTGTCTGTTTTTGTTGCACCCTGAGATCAAATCCACAAACCATCACGAAACCTGTTCGTAAGGACAGCTCGTGACAGAACTCTTAAAAGCACCAAAGACACAGAAAAGAGGTGGGGAAAATTGGAATTATGCTACTGTTGGTATCTCCTGGAAGAAAAATCTGTTTGGTTTCTTAAGGTCATAGCTTTCCAAAAACTAGGACAAAAAACCTACTGCTCAGCACCAGTAGCCCAATTGTGAATGGTTTCCTTGACTTGGCAAAACTGGGGTGTTAACAATGGACTCCATCCTTGGTTCAAATCACCTGCCCACACCTGGAGACAAAAGCACCGCCACCTCCAGCAGAAGCAACATCAGTCAATTTTCTCAAAACGCTGTCTTAAATTAGGGAGAAGAAAGGAAAACACATCAGACACTGTGGATTACTGACAAGACTCTGAGGAACAGTTCCAAAGCAAAGGGCACCAGCTTCTCCCTGGGCTCTCCTTGTGCTCCATGGCAGCCGGGCTGCCCTGGCTGCCCAGGACCCTGCGCTCCATGGCTCTGCAGAGCTGCACAGCGGGAGGCAGCTTCGGGCACCTCAGCCCCTGGGCAGGAGTGGCTTCTGGCTCTGGAGGGCTGCCTGTGGGCAAAAAGCAGGGTGCTGGCTTCTGCTCTTGGCCCCCTGCCTTGCCTTGTAGGGCTCATCCTGTTCCCTGTCTGAAATGTGCTAAAGACAGACTTGTTTGTTTCAGCTCTGCACTGGTGTGATTTGCACCACAAAATACCCAAGGACTAAGGCCTGAACAACAGACCCTGACTGAAGCCTCAACAACAGGACCTGAGCCAAAGCTGCTCTCTAGATGACCTTTCCCAACCCAATGTTCTAT